>LOEQ01003454.1:0-16421 GCA_001685075.1 Bramus lutescens
TTCAGCCAATCACATTTGGCTAGGGCGTGGCCTCCTGGAGCCAGGGAAGATAAATTTGGAGATCCAGGTGTACCTGCTCTCTTCTTCTCCCCTGTGCGCAACTGGACCCTGCTCATGTGAATTTACCATTTTCCAATTATTAAACTAAATCTGTTATAATGAGCTGGTCTGGTTAATTCTAATTTACTGGTCGACCACGCCCATCACTTTCGACAGTTCAAACTGGACTTTCTATATACTCAAACACATGTGCAAGTATCTGAAAGAGAATGGCATAGAGGAGAATCTAAGCCAGCAGTTTTCAACCTATGGGTCATGATTCCTTTGGGGGGTCTCTCATGCTAGATAGCTTACATATCAAATATTTAAATTATGATCCATAACAGTAGCAAAATTACAGTTATGAAGTAGTAATGCAATAATTCTGTGGTTGGGGGTCACCCCAGCATGAGGAACTGTAGTCAAGGGTCAGAGCACTAGGAACATTTGGAACCACAGATCTAAGCCATGTGATGGTTTGTATAAGGTGTCAATACCTGCAGAAAAACAAACCAACTCTAGACTGGACAGCCCTTGGAGTAGTTTAAGGGCTGGGGGTGGGACAGGGTCCAGGGTCCCTTGAGCTCACTGTATAACCTAGACAGAGCTCAAGCTCCTGATCCTACAGCCTCCACTTTCTAAGTAGTGAAGTTATACATATAAGCCACTTTGACTTTATAAACACTTCCTATTTGGGAGCAAAGAGGTACAGTGGAATCTGGAGTGAAACATTGAGACCTCCCTGGTGAGTGCATCACAGCTGACCTGCCCCACCCTACGGCAGGTTTGTCCCAGACTGCTGTTTGGCAGGAGTAGGCAAGCGAAAGGACTGAGATGTTGAAAATGCAAGCAAATTCTGCTTCTCATAGGATACCTATTGTTGCAAGGTCAGGGCCCACTTGTTCGTCCCAGCCGCCCGGCTAGCTTAGCTCCGAAATAACCACACAGAAACTGTATTAATTAAAACACTGCTTGGACAATTAGCTCTAATTTCTTATTGGCTAACTCTTACATCTCAGTTTAACCCATTTCTATTAATCTGTGTATCACCACATGGCAGTGGCTTACCGGGAAAGATTCGGCATATCTGTCTCTGGCAGCTCCATGGTGTCTCTCTCCTACTCTGCCTTTCTCCCTCCCAACATCCACTTCTGTCTTCCCCGCCTACCTAAGTTCTGCTCTGTCAACTAGGCCAAGGCAGTTTCTTTATTCACTAACCAATGAAAGCAACATACAAACAGAAGGACCTCCTATACCAACGTATGAGATATTTGAAGCAGGTAGCAGGGTGCAGGTCTGAGTGGTTCATCTGGGTTCTCTGGGGTTCTGCTTTCTTACTTAGAGTAGCATCCACTTTCAGAGTAGTTGTGAGGCTTGTGGTAATCCTAACATGTAAGAAGACTCTGCTTGCTGTGTCTCTACCACAAGCAGTAATAGCACTCCAGCATGGAGAGCATAGTATCACAGACTTATACTGGGCTCCTGACCCCAAGTGACACAGCTTTTCCAGCTCCCGATGGCTCAGATGTCCACAGTCAATGCTCCCATCTCTGTCTCCATCTCCCATGACTCTCCTGACGCTCCCTAACTTCGTCATTCCACTGTGAGTCTCTAGCAGGATACTTGTCCCCGGGCAATGTAGGCAATTACATCTCAAGATGATTAACTGAATTACATCTGCAGAGAGCCTGTATCCCAGCATCCTTCCTCTTCACTGATTATTAGACACTGTGCAAATTTACTTGCCTTCTCTGTGCCCCTGTTCTCCCTGTCATCAGGACAATGCACACACCACTCCCTTAGGCTCCCAGAGACCCAGTGCCCATGAAGCAGATTTATATCCATTTCACAGAAAGAAGCAGGTAAGTGGCAGTGATGACTAATCTTCATTGTCAACATCTGGGGAAAGGGAAAGTCAACTGATGAATTGTCTCCATGAGGTTGGCCTGTAGGCATGACTATAGAGCACTTTCTTGATTGCTAATTGAAGTAGGAGGGCCTAGCTCACCATGGGCAGTGCATCCATATGTGTGTATGTGCATGTATATGTATACATACATATGTGTATGTGTATATAAGTATGTATGATGAGCAACGTGGAGGGAGCAAGACAGAGAGCAACATTTCTGCATGGTTTTTTTCTTCAAGTGCCTGCCGTAGTTCCTGCCCTGGCTTCTCTCAATGATGATCTGAACCCTTTAAGCTAAAACAATAAACCCTTTCCTCCCTAGGTTGCTTTTGGTCATGGTGTATATCACAATAATGCAAAGCAACCCAGAACAGTGTAACAGCAGTGCCTGCTTAAAAGAAACTCGACTGGTTTGGGACAGGGTCTACTTGGTTCTGCAGGCCTTACCACCTCCAGCCTGCCACCTATTTGTGTGACTGTGTGACTTCGCTTGCACTGACCTTCTAATTGAACACTTGTTCATTTCTCCAGAGTCACTCCCTGCTTTAGACATGGCTGGAGCCACATTTCTGCCAGCACAGTAACTCTTGCTTCTCTGACACCTGATCCAGGATGCTCACACACTCCTAAGCACTTCCTTCTAACCCAGGAGTCAGCTACTGAGGACTCAACTGCTAGGTGGCTCCCATAAGCATGCAAAAGTAAGTCTGCGGGTCTAGTTTACTTTCTATTTATTATAATAAAGTACTGATCAAAGTGGCTGGGAGAAGAAAGGGTTTATTTCAGCTTACACTTCCAGGTCACTGTCAATCACTGAGAAAAGTCAGGGCAGGAACTCAAGGCAAGAATCTGAAGGCAGGAGCTGAAGCAGAAACTATGGAGGAACACTACTGGCTGGCTAGGGGTGGCTTCTGGATGAAGGCCACGAATGTGCTGAACTCTATGAGGGAAGAGTCGCAGGCTGAGGGAAGCTGGAAGCATCACGGCTCACGCTCTTTCCAAGACGGTCATCTCAACACCTCACGACCTTGGGAGCATCAGCAAAGACACCCATTCTCTGATGTTTCTAGAAACAAGACTTTTGAAATCAAAACACTGCTATGGCCATGTTCCCTTCCTTGCCTCTTGCAGCTCCTGGTGGCCCAGATATCCACAACTGGCACTTCCATCTCTGTTTTCATCTTCTCCGGGTCTCTCCTCTTTTGTCACTCCACTGTGGGTCTTTTAGAAGAGTACTTGTTCCTACATCATACAGGCCACTTGCATCTCAAAATGAGCAACTGAGTAACATCGACAGAGAGCCTGTTTCCAAATAAGGTCATGTTCACAGGTCACAGAGGACAGGTTGGTATCAGCAGATATCAGGAGTTAGAGGGCACCTCTCAAGGGATTTGAGGACCTTGTGTCACAGGCCCAAGAGATACCTCTTCGCAACAGAAGCAGGCGTGCTTAGTTAAGAGAGGCCAGACTTTCAAAGGAAAAAATGGATTGGCGTAGGGAAAAGGTTTAATAGATCCAAATCGGCTGATGCATAGAGTGGGCCTCATAGCATGGGCTTTTCTGTGGATTCTCTGCCTGTTTTATGTTGCTCTAGCTATAGCTTCAGGCATTGCATGTCTCATTAGCATCCTAAATTTCCACCCAGGGATGTGCATTTTGGTGTTAGCACGAGGCATAGGTCATCTTCAGACACTCTGGGGTATCTCTGTGGTAAGAGGACACTAGGATTAGAAGAGGAAATTCTTAGCTGGCTTAAATTCTACCCAGTTTCTGAACAACCCAAATAACCCAGTTACTACACTCATAATTTCATCCATGCAGGCCAGACAGGCCAGGGAGAAGCCTTGCTGAGCCCATGTTTTTTAAACCAGTGGCTTGGTCACATCATTCTCTACCTGTTTATGCTAATGACTCCTTCCGTTTGGGGGAGGGGATACTGCTCTAACCATCCTGGATTCCTGAGGAGCTCCATTCAACTATTCAGGGTGGGTTACAGCCCTGTGATTTAAACAGAATAATTGTGAATGAATTAGGACCCACCTCCTGGATTCTTGGATCCACAATCTCGATAGTGAGGATATGGCCCAATTACACAGGCACATTGTGAAAAAGCAAAAGGCCTGTGATCAGACTGATTTTCCACTAATCTGCAAAAACATGCTTACTAAGCTTCAAGGCTTTAAGCCTTTCAGCCTGTTAAAGTGTTCCTTTTGTTTCTTTAGGCACAGTGGCTGCTGTGACCTTCCTGCTTGTGATCTCACAGCCTGGTGGTGAGCACTGCAGCGAGCTGCCTCTAGACGGAGTGTGAAGATCCATCCTAGACACCTAAAAAATGAGAAAGGGGAAGTGAGGTCCTGGGTAAATGTGGAACATTTTACCTGAGCATGGCCCCCTTAAGGACTGACGCCTCAACTCCATGTGAATGGCAAAGCCTTCCCTGGGTGAGGCTCAGAGAAACTGCAAAGCCTTCCTCCAGCCCAAGCACAGATGTTGACTGTGTGTGCAGAAAACACCCACCGTGGCTGTCTCTCCTGATGTTTATGGTCTGAAGACTGTTTCCCAACAGAGACTGCTCCTACTGAGATCCTCTCCACCTCCCTCCTTGTCCATCTGTATGTCATACACCAGAAGACCTGCTCCTTTGTTCTGTGATAAACATGCTGAGCTTTCAGGGTGTCACGGTTTCTGCAAGAGCCCACAGCCCTGACCCAGCCTTTCTATGGAGGTTTGACTGTGTGCCAGTCCCCGCTTCATCCCCTCGGTGCCCCAGTCAAATCAATCCCTGAGCTGCAAATGAATTCTCCTGATACCTCAGAAAAGCTATTACCTTCCTGACCTGGGAAAGAAATTCATCCCCTGTGAGTGAGACCAGTGGACACTTGAGTTCCTGAAACTACTTAGAGGCACAGATCTAAGGCCCTATTCACTGACACTAGCAAGTTGTGACACTAAGCAAATCTCCTTAACTATTTGGACTTTGGTTCCCTCTTCTGCCAGGATGTGGGGCTTCAAGCTGACGGCTTCTTTATCACTTTCCTGCTCTGATTTGCAGGAGGTCTGCTGTTACTTGTGTCCTGGATCCTGGAACAGATCCACTCAGTGTGAAAGGAACGGTGGCTACAATCACCACCTTATCACTTTCTCGGGGAAACAATCTGCTTCCCTCTGCCTTCAATACCATCCACAAAAGGCCAGCACAGGACTCTGTAGCCTTGGAAGAAATGGACATTTCTCCCCACCAGGAGGCAGTGATGTCACTACAGACAGCAGCAACTGCTCGAACCCATTTCAGATCTGACACCGTCTATCTGCAAATAGCATAATACTCACAGTGGAGTGCTCTGTCTATTGACACAGATTCTGTTTGTCTTACCTGTACCACTAATCCACCTGGTGAAAATCAAGGTCTCTCCAATGCCCTCCTCTTCTTTGATGAGTTTACCATGCAGCTCCCAGAATCAGGGAAACTACTGTCTGGTGTCCAGGAGGGGCAGGTAGAGAGAAGTGTGTGGATATTTTATACCCTCTTCTGGGCCCACCAACTCTAAGCACCTCTCTCAGTTTTCAGTTACTTCAATGTTCTCCAAAACCTTGTCCCTTTGGAAGTTGTTGATTTTTTTCTAAGTTTTAATTGAAATAGAATTACATTATTTCCCCCATATCGTTCCTCCTTCCTGCTCTTCTTTGCTTCCCTCCCTCAAACTTCTCCCATGCCTCCCTCTCAAGTTGCTAGCCCCTTTTCCCTGTGTTTTATTTGTTGTACATATATATGCACGCACACACATATCCCTCCTGCTAAATCCATTTCTGTTGTTTCTGTGTTTATGGTTTCAAGGCTGGACTCTGCATCAGACAACAAACAATGGATCTCAGCGCCAGGGGAGACTAATAATAGTCCTTCCCCCAGCAATAGTTCTTTGTCTAGGGGTAGGGATCCTGGGGAGCGTCCCCCATCCCATGTTAACGCATTCACTGATATTGCTGTTTTCCAGTTTTGTTTATGCAGCCATTTCTAGAAAAGACTGGCTCACAGCAGACTGCCTGGTATTCTGGCACTCGCAGTCTTTCTGCCCTCTATCCACAATGTTCCCTGTGCTATAGATGCAGGAACTGTGATATGGATGTATTCATGGGGCTGGACTTCCCATTCATTGATCTCTGCATTTATCCTCTTGTGGTTTTCTGTGACCACCTCCATTTGCTGCAAGGAGAGGCTTCTTTGCTAAGGGGCAGTAGCTACACTTATCCAGGAAATATGGCTTCCACACCCCCTTCAGGTTGTTGAGGTTTTTGTTTGTTTGTTTGTTTGTTTTGTTTTGTTTTGTTTTGGTAGGTCCAGAAACACCAGACAGAGCTGTGTCCAATACCCAGTTCAGCCAGTGTGTCCAGAAGTACATTTCAGGAGCTTATAATGGCCAGGCATGGTCCTGGACTGGAATTGTGCCTGGCCATTTTAAGCACCCTTTAGGGTTTTAAGGAAGCTTTGTAATGTTAGCATGAGTGATACTTTCATTGGAAGTTGGTGACCAACTAAATCTTGAGTTCCAGTGGGCTAGCAGTCTCTACCTTCCTATCTTGCTTTATCTTTCCTGTAGCCATCCTCCACCCTGAAGCCAAGGATACAAAAGTAATTTCATTAGCATACAAAACGGCAGGACCACTACAGAGATTCCAGAATTTCTAGGACTTTACAAAGAGAGGGGACCAAACCAAAGCATACTTCATCACATCATCTCCTCCCTGAATCTCCACTTTGCCACTTTAAGGGTGAGAAAAAGGTCTCCTAGGATCAGTCACATAATCTGACACTTTGCTGTTATCTACTCAGCCAACAATTGCTTACTTATTTGGCAACAATGACCTAGGTACAGAAGTATTGATTTGTGAGCAAAATAAACAAAACCCCCTTTTCATGTGGCACATTGTGGCAGAAGACAGTGATAAAGCATACGTGGGAAGATCACATGGTGATAAACTTAGGAAGGGCACGGAAAGGAGGAGGTTTTCACTTTACAGTGTCTATCAGTAAAGTCAGAATGTCCTAGAAATGGGAGTCTAGCATGTGGGATGGAGTCCCTACTGTGGGGTGAGAGTTCAGAGTGTGTGGCAGGACTCCAGAGTGTTGGTTAAGAGTCCAGAGTGTGGTTTAGAAGTTCAGAGCATGAGTTAGGATTCCAGGGCATGGGTTAGGAATTCAGAAAGTGGGTTAGGAGTCCAGAATACAGGTTAGAAGTCCAGAGTATAGGTTAGAAGTCCAGGGCATGGGTTAGGAATTCAGAAAGTGGGTTAGGAGTCCAGAGTGTAGGTTAGAAGTCCAGAGTGTAGGTTAGAAGTCCAGAGTATGGGTTGAGAGTCCAGAGGCATTAGCACTTTGGGGTATATATCCAAAGGATGCTCAATCGAGTCACAAGGACATATGCTCAATTATTTTCATAGCAGCATTGTTTGTCATAGCCAGAACCTGGAAACAACCTAAATGCCCCTCAACCAAAGAATGGATAAGGAAAATGTTGTACATTTACACAATAGAGTACTACATAGCAGAAAAAAATAATGACATCTTGAAATTTGCAGGTAAATGGATGGAGCTAGAAAACATCATATTGAGTTAGGTAACCCAGACCCAGAAAGACAATTATCATATGTACTCACTCATAAGTGGATTTTAAACATAAAGCAATTCAAATCGCAACCCCAGAGAACCTAGTTAACAATGAGGACGCTAAGAGAGACTTACATAGATCTAATCTATAGGAAAAGTAGTAAAAGACAAGACCTCCTGAGTAAACTGGGAGCATGGGGGCCATAGGAGAGGGTTGAGGGGGAGGGGAGAGGCAGGGAGGGGAGAGGCAGGGAGGGGAGCAGAGAAAAATATATAGCTCAATAAAATCNCCAGACCCAGAAAGACAATTATCATATGTACTCACTCATAAGTGGATTTTAAACATAAAGCAATTCAAATCGCAACCCCAGAGAACCTAGTTAACAATGAGGACGCTAAGAGAGACTTACATAGATCTAATCTATAGGAAAAGTAGTAAAAGACAAGACCTCCTGAGTAAACTGGGAGCATGGGGGCCATAGGAGAGGGTTGAGGGGGAGGGGAGAGGCAGGGAGGGGAGAGGCAGGGAGGGGAGCAGAGAAAAATATATAGCTCAATAAAATCAATTTAAAAAAAGAAACAACCTTAACATCAAAGAGAGACACTACCTCAGGGTAAAGGGCTGGTAAAAATTTTCCAAGCAAATGGACCTAAGAAACAAGCTGGTGTAAGCCATTCTGATATTTAACAAAACAGCCTTCAAACCAAGGTTAATCCAAACAGACAGGGAAGAAGATTTCACTCTCATCAAAGGAAAAATCCACCAAGATGATTTTTCAATTTTTAACATTTTTGAATCAAGTACAAGGGCACCCGCATTTGTAAAGAAAACACTACTAAAGCTTAACACACATAAACCCTCACACACTGATAGTGGGAGAGCTCAATACCCCACTTTCACCAATGGTCACGTCATCCAGATCAAAACTAAATAAAGAGGTACTGGAGCTAACAGACCTTACGTAACAAATAGACCTAACAGATATCTACAGAACATTTGACCCAAACACTAAAGAATGTACGTTCCTCTCAGCATCTTGTTGAGCTTCCTTCAAAATTGACCACATATTCAGTCACAAAGCAAGTTTCCACAGATACAAGAAAACTGAATTAACTTCCTGTATCTTATCTGACCACCATGGGTTAAAACTGGATTTCAACAACAGCAGAAACAGCAGAAAGCCTACAAACTTACGTAAACTGAACAATTCTCTTCTGAATGACTACTGAGTGAAGGCAGAAATAAAGAAAAAAAAGACTTCCTAGAATTCAATGAAAATGAAGGCACAACATAGGCAAACTTATGGAACACTATGAAAGCAGTGCTAAGTGGAAAGTTCATAGCACTAAGTGCCCACATAAAAAAACTGGAGAAATTTCATACTAGCAATTTAACACCTCATCTGAATGCTCTAGAATAAAAGGAAAACATTCAAGAGAAGTAGACAACAGGAAATAATTGAACTGAGGGCTAAAATCAATAAAACAGAAACAAAGAGAACAATACAAAAATCAATGAAACAAAGAGTTGGCTTTTTTTCTTGAGAAAATCAACAAAATAGACAAACCCTTATCCAAACTAACTAAAAGACAGAGAAAGAATATCCAAATTAATAAAATCAGAAACGAAAGGGGGGACATAACAAGACACCAAGGAAATTAGAAGAAATCATTAGGTCATTCTTTAAAACCCTATACTCTACAAAATTGGAAAGTCTTAAGGGATAATTTTCTTGATAGATACTACTTATCAAAGTTAAATCAAGATAAGATAAACAATTTAAATAGACCTATAACCTCTAAGGAGATGGATGCAGTCATTAAAAGTCTCCTAATCCCCACCACCACCACCACCAAAAAATAGACAGCTTTAGTGCAAAACTCAACTGGGCTTTCAAAGAAGAGCTAACACCAAGACTCCTCAAATTATTCCACAAAATAGAAACAGAAAGAACATTGCCAAAGTCATTTTAGGAGGCTAGGTAACAAAGAAGGCTCAGTGGAGGAAGCATGGATCTACCTGTCAAGGAGAAATACAATACATTTCACAGGTAAACTGGGGGTGTGTGGGATGGAGACAGGAGGGATCAGGTGGGGGCACGGCATAGGGATGAAGGGAGAGACAACTGGAATTGGGGGCCCTAGGGAGGCGATGTAGAAACCCAGCTCAGTGGAAACCCCCTGGAATCTACAAGAGTGACCCAAGCGATCCAGTCTCCTAGTAATGGAGGCTATGGAGCCAAGCTGGCCATCAGGTGTAATCAGGCAAGGCTCCAGAATTGGGACTGGGACATCAACTCAGACACAAAACCTTCGACCCACAACATGTCCTGCCTGAAAGATGTGCTAGTGTAATGTTGTGCGGAACTTTTGGGAATAGCCAACCAATGGCTGATCCAATTTAAAGCCTATACAAAGAGCTGCTCTTGCAAACCAACGCTGGTTCAGTTCCCAGCACCGACAGAGTAGCATGCAACCACCTGCAACTCCAGCTCCAGGGGCACTGGTGCGCACTTGTGGCCTTCTCTTCTCAGACATGCAGGCATATGTATGCATGTATGTATACAATAAAAGTAAAAGAAATAAAATAAATTAATATAAAATTTTTTTAAAATTAAAAGAGAATTTGGAGCGTAAGGTGGGAATTCAGAATGTGAGCCTAGAGTGCTGGCATCCAGGAGTCCTTCGGAGACTGATGAAAGTAAGGGAAATGAAAGGGTGTGGCTAGAGCAGCCATGGCTTGGATTTGTACGGACAATAAGTAACATGGTAAGAGCATCTTTAGGAAGACTCGGGACTCTGGCATTGTCCCCGCCTGCTAATGGAGGCTGGGAGGCCAAGCTGCTCCAGCTGCACAGTTCTGATGGTGCTGGTCCCCAGGTCAGCTCTGCCATGGGAGATCCACCTCCCCAGTGGTACTGCCAATAGCACAGGACCACAGCAGCATCCCAGCCTGCGATGGGCTAAGGGACAGTGTGACAGTCTGTTGGCAGGTCAGAAGGCAAGCCTCCCTCTCTCCCTGCCTCTTTCTGTGTCAGATATAAAGGAACGTTCAATTCAGGGATGCGGGAAATAAAAATGGAGATGAGCAGAGGGAGTTCGCAGGAAAGGGTTTAACTGAAAGCAAGGTTGGAGAAAAGGGTGGACCCAGCTTCCCGCTAGAATAGAGGCAGCATCAATCAGCTTGTTGGAGTGGTCTGGGCCATGATTGTGGGTAGTCTTGAGGGTGGTATTTTTAAAGATTTGTTCTGTGTATATGTCTGCATGCACACATACACACACACACTCATGTGCTAGCACCGAAGCCAGAAGAGGACACTGGGTATTCTTTTCCATCATTCTCTTCTACTGATTTTTTTGAGGCAAGGCCTCTTTCTGAATCCAAGGTTCAAGTTGGGGCTAGTCTAGAAAATAGCAAGCTCCAGGGATCATCCCGTCTTCACCCTCCTTGGTGCTGGGATTGTAGGCATTTATAAGGGTGACCAACTTATTACACTGGGATCTGAACTCCAGCCCTCATGATGAGCAAGCCCTCTTAACTGCTGAGTCATCCCTGCAGTCCTGAGGATGGCATTATATTAAGAACTGTTAGTCATAGTTCCAGGGACGCTCCCCATGTAGATACAGCTCCATAGCCACTTGGTCCTTAGAGGCATCCCCATGCTCGTTTGGTAGGCTTTCTCTCTTATGGCGAGGGGATAAACGATAGGCATTGCACATTTTATTGACAGAGGAAGAGAGATTTTGTGGGTAACTGATTAATGGATTAAGGCGGTGAGAAGTGATTACCTTTCATCCCTGTGAGTGTCCCCATTTCTGTCTCACTTTCTCCTCACTCCTTGCCTCTACTCGAGATTGTAGACGAACTGGAGGAGCAGGGTGACATGAAGAACCCGCTCAGTTTCAGGAAAGACATGGCTCCAGGGACTGAATCTTATGAGGAGAGAGGAGAGGCTGGCAGTTGGATAGCTGCCAGGCTGCCAGCTGGGTCATCCCTTCTGTCCATGTGAAAACAGAGACAAGAGAGTCTGTGGGTTCAGTCAAAAGCGCTTTCACCATCTAGAATTTTCTGTCCAGGTCCTAGGGCCCACCTACGTTCCAGGCATGTGAAACCTGCTTCCAAATTTCATGGCCATTGGAGTGACAGGCTCTGGGAGATCCAGAAAATAGCTCTGAGGACTCCAAGCAGCCATTGTACAGGGTACCCCATTCTCATTTTCTTGTTTTCAACCCTTCTCTAAAGCCAGAGGCCTTCCTCCTGCCAGGTTCAGTCCCCATGCACCTTGGCCAGCATATCAGAACACATAGGGTCGTCTCTTCTCCCAGGGCTTTATCTCTGCCTGCTCAGGGCTGGTTTCATGGCCAACACATATTCTCATACCGTAAGGAGAGCCAGAGTAAAGATACTCAGGGAAAAGACAATGTGATCAGCTCAGTCAATGTCATCTTAGCTGCTGGGGTGGAGGTGTCTATTACTTTAGGAGACTTGGGAGCTTGTAGCAATTGGGGAGCAGGCGCCAATTGTAGTGAAAGGGGAGCAGGCCTGCTTTTCATCCCGCCCGGCTCCTGCACAGCTAGCTTATACCCCGAAATAACAACACACAAATTGTATTTATTTAAGCACTGCCTGGCCCATTAGTTCCAGCCTCTTTTTGGCTAACTTTCACACATCTTGGGCCGGCTGGGGCTTTATGTGTCTGCCTCGGAGATGAGGGTCATGGCGTCTGCCTGACTGGGCTTTCTTTTTCCCAGAATTCTGTTCTGTCTACTCCACCTATCTAAGCTCCTGTCCTATCAAAGGGCCAAGNTTCTTTATTAACCAATGAAAGTAACACATAGACAGGTGACCCTCCTACATCAGGAACTTGAGGTAGGAGCAAGGCTGGTTCTCTGTGAAAGCAACCTGCTCCTGCTTCCATCTGAGACCCATCTTCTCCCACCCTCCAGAGCCTTTCCTGGGTGCCCCTCATCTGCAGGCAGGTGTCCCTATCCATTGCCCCAACCTTTCCTACCCTGCTCTTCCAAATCTGCATGAGAAACACTTAGTGATTTGGCCTCCGTAAGGGCTTTAAAAATAGACTGTGGATCCCCTAATTTTTTTTTTTAAAAAGTCCCTGGTTAAAAATAGCTCTTGGCATCTAGGGGAGAAAAAAAAAGAAAGAAACTGCAGCAAAATTCAATTGGAGCAGTGACTTTCCTGCTCTGATGTTCCGGGCCAGTTGCAGCGTGGAGAAGGCGGCAAGGGACAGCAGGGACAGGGTTCCTTCAAGGACAAGGACTGTGGGAGATGGAAGGCGAGCCGTCCGCTACAGACACCTCTCACTGTTCTCTGGATTTTGGTCAGTGATTCCCTCCTGATCCAAGGAGTCAGGCAGAAATCAAGACAAGGCTCAGAGCAGCAGCAGATGCCCAAGCAGGGATGAGAGCCTGTGTGGAGGAAGCTCAGGGACCAGGCACTCCCAAAGGGTTCCCAAAATGTATGTCTTGGGGAGCCATGGAACAGAGTAAGTCCTATGCTGTCCAGTAGCAAGCAGAGAACTGGGGGTGATGACCCTTAGGAAACGGCCTTTAGGAAAGCCAAGTTCCTGTCCAGGACTTGAATACATGGGGATGGATAACCACAGACTTTTATGCAAGATTCTTTCTGTAGCTCGTTGTGAGGAGCGATATTGGGGAGACAAGAGAATGACGTGGAGAAGGTGTTTCACTTGTCCAAAGGGAGGGAGTATGTCTGAGGTGGAAGCAAATAGGTTCTATACTTGTACACTCATACATATGCACACACACAGACATGCTCACATCCACACACTACACACATCCACACACAAGTGTGCAGACATACCATGCACACACACATCCACTTCATACACACACACTCATCTGCACAAACATACTATGTGTTAACAGGCATACCATAACCATATCCACATAGTACACACATCCACATACTACACAGATGCTCATGTACACATATGCACATTTTCATCACACACTCACACACGTACTCATACTTAACACACAATACATAGCATGCACACATGTTTACTCATACACCCATATTCAGACATGCAATCTCTTTTCAGACAGTTTGAAAGTCTCTGCCCATTTCTTCCTGTGAGCAGCCTTCATGTACCCTGACTGTGCCCACAGTGGAAGGCTCTGGTCAGTGTTTAGCTACCTGACACTGACAGCACGTGCTTTTCATATGGTGGTCACCAAGGCTTGAGCATACTGGTAGGCTAACTAAACAGTACTGGGGGCATTCCCTTAGGAAAACCACGCATGCTTCTGGGAAACATGCAGCAAGGCCCCACACTAAATTCTTACAGCCAATTAAAGCTCCCACGGTGTGTCATCGAGGTTGTACATATGTATGTGACGGAAGCTGTCCTACAGATAAATTAGAGCCCCGCATGTCCCCGTGTTACCTGGACTCCATTCTTCCTTCTCTCAGAAGTTGCGTGGTGGCTGCTGTCATGTCTAGAAGAGCACAGGGGTGCTTCTCAGTGATTGACATAGGAGCTACTTCAAAATGCCTTGAAGGATACGATCTGTTCACAATGCTCACACAACACAATGCTCAGGAGGGAGGAGAGGGGAAGAGGGGAGAGAAGGGGCGAGGTTTGCCTGCATAATGGTCATAGAGAAAGAAGAGGGCTGAGTATGCTCATGTTGAGAGGAGGTATTCAAGTGCATACTGCTCACAGGGAGGGGAGGGGACTGAGTGCCTGATATCAGCTCGTATGGAAAAGAAGATGCAGAAAGAGGCATGAGTGTCACAGACACGGAGTAGCCTGTTCCTGACGACGGACTCTGTTATCGGTTCCTTTGCCCTGATGGGTGTTCAAGATGTGAGCATCCTCTACAGAGTTGAACTAGGGGTCTACAGTGTGGACCACGAGCCTCTGCAAATTCAAAGAAGGTAAACTACTGACTGGCTCATTTTGTCCTCTTAACTCAAGAACCAACTTAGTTCTTTCTGTTACAGAATCCCTGGTCCTTCTCACTCCAAGGGCACATACCCAGACCTCAAACTAGCCAGTCCTGCTGCAGACTTGTGTCCCTCCAACACATGCCTGGGCAGGAAATGTCCTGGTTCAGCCATCACAAGCCCCCATCATCTCTCACAAGTCCGACTCCCCTACACACACACACACATGCACTCATGGATGCACGCACCACTCTCTGCAGCCCAAGACAGCAGAAGATCCTTATTTCTTCTCATTCCAGCAGACATGTATTGCATAACGGGATTGATGTGAGGCACTTTGAGGAACGGAAGGAAAACCGAGTGCCTTGGGAAATAAACAGCCCCTCCCCTCTTCGTCAGGCACGTGGTTCTTGATGGCATCTGTGCACATCCAGATTGCAGTGCTGCGCTGCGGTCCTGGAACAGCGAGCCGAGTTGCTGGTGTTCTCAAAGGCTTTGCTCAGCGTGCATCAGTACTTTTCCTCGTCACACGCTCAGGTCTGCAAAGCAATGGCCTTGTCTCCCTCTAGTGGCCAAAACTCACAGAGCTGACCTGGGAGCCTTTACACAATCCTGGGAGGCAAGGCTCCTTTGCCTTGGAGACTAAATACTTGCTCATCTGCCGAGTTGACTGTTGCCTATAAGCTTAGAAGCCCCTGAGATATGAGTTTAGAAGTCACCAAACTGGATGTGGGTGACGTGGGGTCATCATTGTGTTCCAAGTTTAATAGCACAAAGTACCACTCCCCTGACCTGTAGAATGACCTTTGCCTGGGAAGAAAACATTCATACTTGGACCCTTCTTAGCTGGGATTGTAGCTCAGTTGACATGGTGCTCCCTAGCATGCACAAGTCCCTGAACCCCTTAATTCTATCCGCCAAACCACATAAACCTGGAGTTAGTGATGCAGGCCTATAACCCCGGTGAGTTCCAGGGCAAGCTGGGCTGAACTTGTCTAAAATAAAATTTTTTTAAAAAATTAGACCTTTCTCATACCTGCTGGTTCAGCAGTTCTTGGAGTTACAGCTCAGAAACCCACTCTGTCTGTCTACAATAACATCTGACTTTGTAGTCCAGGCTGGCCTTTAAGGTTCAGCTCTCCTGACTGGCTCCACCCGCCCGTGTGCTGAGATTCTAGGCAGTGCCTCCAGGCTCAGGTAGGAATTGACATAATACGTTCCCCAAGTGATTCTGACCACAATGAAGAGGGAGACAGGGGAACCCAGATCAAGAGCTCTTGGTATTTCATTCCTATTAATTTTCAGAAACCTCGTGTGTTCTGAAGAGCTGACCAAAAAGGAAACTGGAAGGAATGCATCTCCATTAAGACTCACGAGTAATGCACCGATTAGAACAAGACTCCAGTCTTCCAGATCCCCCCCCACACACACACACACAGAGTCCTCCTGCAGTTACCCAGTTCTTCAGAACCCATCAGGGAGACTGCAGATGCAGCTCAGGTGCTAAGTTGCCTAGCCTGCACAAAAGCCCGGCACTCTATAAGCCGGGTCTGGTGGTGCACGGCTGTGGTGCCAGCCGTGGGGAGATCGACGTGGAAAGGTCATCCTTGGCCACACAGTGTGTTTGAGGCCAACATGGGAATCATGACACCCCGTTTCAGATTTTTATAGACGTGGAGGCACGATGACTCACACCTTTGATCTCAGCGCTCAGGAAGCAGAGACAGGCAAATCTCTGTGAATCTGAGCAGCCTGGTCTACCTAGCAGGTTCCAGGCCAGCCAGTGCTACCTAGCAAGACCTTGCCACAGAAACACCCGAACAAGCACACATACAAAAACAGCTTGAATGGAGGCTATGCTACCAGAACACTTTTGAGACATAATGCTTGGAATTGGAGAAGAGAGAAGATCTGGTCCTTAGCATTGTCAGCCTCCCCCC
>LOEQ01003454.1:42851-55130 GCA_001685075.1 Bramus lutescens
CAGAGCTGGCTCCAGCCTTTAACTGGCAGTTTCATCTGGGCCTCACAATGCTACCTTGAGAAGCCAGTGGTATTTGCTTCCCTGTTTTGCAGATGTCACAGCTGAAGCTCGGTGAGGTTAGATGAGGTACAGAGACTCAAGCCCAACTTTAAAGGCAAACAAACCATGCAGTTCTTAATCCAAAAGCAGTGGGGGTGGATTTGTGCTGCCCCGCTCTAAACTGGATCCTTCAGGAGATGTTTTAGGGATGGAAGAAGTGAGTTGGGATTGGGCAGACATTCTGAGTGGCGTTACCCCCCCCCCAAGGAGAACTAAAGTTCTTAAATAGAGACAAGAAAATGGAAGCCAGCGTATTCCAGTTGCAGAATCCCCTGTGTGTGTGCTCCATCCGAAAGGAGGGCAGAGAAGCTGGAGGATATCTTAGAAATGGATGCTAATGGCTGTCCATCAGTGAAGCAGAGTGTGCACAGGGCAGCATGAGGGTGGCTGGGGAACAAGTGAGTAGTGAGGATGAGATAATAGTGATCACAGTAACAAAGGGCTCAGCAGGAAAAAAGTTCCATATATAAGATGAATGCACAGAAAGATGTAGGCATAAAAAGAGATGCAGATGTGGATGCCATGAATACAGATGCAGGTGCAACCGTGGGTGTAAATGAAGGCACATTTCTGTCAATGCACAGATGTAGATGTATATACACACAAATGCAGACATAGAACAGGTGCAGACGCAGATGTAGATAAACACACAGCTGCAGATTCAAATACATGCTTAGATACAGAAGCAGATGCAGGTGCAGGTGCAGATATCGATGCAGACAGATACAGACCAGAGATGCGGTAGCAGATACAGACAGACACAGATGGAGATGCCAATGCAGACAAATACAGATGGAGATGCAATAGCAGATGCAGATAGACACAGATGCAAATGTAGATAGAGACACAGACAGATATAAATGGTCATGCAATAGCAGATGCAGGTGCAGACACCAACGCCGACAGATACATATGGATGGAGATGCAATAGCAGATGCAGATAGACACAGATGCAGGTACAGATCCCGATGCAGACAGATACATATGGATGGAGATGCAATAGCAGATGCAGAAAGACACAGATGCAGGTGCAGATAGCAATGCCAACAGATACAGATGGAGACACAGATGCATAAACATAGACCTAGGTGCAGACACAGATGCAAATGCAGATGTCAACACAGATGAAGATGCAGATATGAAGCTCGTGCACTTTCCATGCCCATAGAGAAAACCAAAAAATACTTGCAGCTTTTCTATCAGAGTTAAACTGACAGATAAATAAAAATCTCTACAGTCAGGAGACACCACCTTGCTCTTCTCACTCAGTACCAGAATCACCTTGGCATGCATTCTGTCCTGTAATGTTGGCAATGAACCATACATAGCTATGAGCCCTTGAGCATGTCACAACCCCTCTTGCCTGTTTCTCCTACTCACCAAAGAGGATAACTACCTGCCTGCCTGCCTGCCTACCTACCTAGGTTTGCTATGTGAAAAGATAATAGTCAAAGTAATCAGTCTTTAAATTTTATTATTTTATATGTATGGGTGATTTGCTTGCTTGTATATATGTGCATTGTGCTCATAATCTTGTGCCTGCAGAGACCAGAAGAGGGTGTTGGATCCTGTGGAAATGAAGTTACAATTGTGAATACTATGTGGGTCCTGGGACTCAAACCAGGTCTTCTGGAAGAACAACCAGTACTCATAACCACTGAGCCATCTCTCTGGATCCAAAATAGGCAATCTTTAAGCAGAGATTACTCTCTTAAACACTTTGCATATGCTAACTCATTCAGTCCTCAGAACATCCCTATCAGGTCAAAGTTATTATCATCCCCCATGTAAAAGAAAGGGAAACTGAGTCATGGGACAGCTTCACATCTGCCTGGTGTTGCATAGCAGGGAAAGATTTGAACCAGTGTCCTAGATCTATACCACTTTGCTCTAAAGCCTAATTGCAAAGAACCCTGACTAGGTTTCAGAAGCTTATAAAGGACAAGAACTGTTGGCGGCTCCTTGCCCTTGAGAGGCTGCAGAGTGCATCAGCTTCCCTGGCGAGGATGAAGCCACAGCCAGAGTTCTGCATGCAAAGACCCATCAGCTTCCCTGGCGAGGGTGAAGCCACAGCCAGAGTTCTGCATGCAAAGACCCATTAGCTTCCTTGGACAAGGGTAAGACCACAGCCTGAGCTCTGCATGCAGAGTACATCAATTCCCTGGGAAGGGTAAAGCCATAGCCAGAGTTCTGCATGCAGAGTGCATCAGTTCCCTGTCAAGGGTAAGGCCACAGCCAGAGCTCTGCATGCAGAGTGCATCAGTTCCCTGGCAAGGGTAAGGCCACAGCCAGAGCTCTGCATGCAGAGTGCATCAATTCCCTGGCAAGGGTAAGGCCACAGCCAGAGCTCTGCATGCAGAGTGCCATCAGCTTCCCTGACAAGGGTAAGGCCATAGTTTTGCATGCGACTGCCATCAGATTTCCTGGCAGGGATAATGCCATAGTCAGAACTCTGAAGCTGCTTACCAATGGGCTTGCTTTCTAAGGGTGAAGAAGATAGCACCATCTTCCATCCTCCCAGTCACAGGTCAATCAGGCCGTGTATTCTTTCAAAGCACATCTCTGCTGCCAGGAGCAGGTTTGTCTGTCTCCAGGAGACAGCAGTTGTCAAACCCCCAGAGAACAGCAAGCATGTCAAAAATGGCAGCGCTAGCAGACTGCATGGCTGCAATTTCCTTTTGAAATGTTGACTTTGCTTTCATCAAAGGGTCTAGGACTGAGCGCAGTTCATGCAGCCAGCAGCACACTGCTTAAGGTTCCAGGATGTTTTCTAAGGGCAGGCATCTGCACAGAGGAGTCTAAAGGGGGTGTGAACTGTAACTCTTACAGTTTAAATGCATGGGTCTGTGGACTTGCCTAAGGGAATTTCTCTCTGCAGTATCAGTGATGAGGTTACAGTTGTATTTAAAAAAAAAAAGTTATAAACCTGAGTAGGGCTAGGCCCCAAAGACGTCAAGGTTAGACCAGCATTAACATTGCGTTTCTGTCTAGCAGGCTTCTCTTCCCCTTTTTATTCTGTGAATGATTCAGTGTCCTGAAGAGAAGACCCTCAACCCTGGTGGAGAGCTGGCAGCTCCGCTCCCTCTGCAGGGCCACCGTGTAAACAAGGGTATGAGAACAACAAAGGGACAGAGAGGGTAGAAGAACCACTCTCCAGCTCAGAGTAAAGAAATATGAAAGCATCCCAGTCTCCAACCCCACGAGGCCCTCAAGCCCAGAGCAGGAAAGTGACAGCATGAGAAACAGAGTCCCATCTGTCCTCATCCCAGTGGCCCATGTCTGGCAATGTGTGTCCTCGCTCCGAAGTCCTGTGCTCCAGGCCTCATCCTGCTAGGAGGTGTCCATGCAGAGGAGTCTAAAGGGGACGAGGGCTGTGAAGCCTTCCGTGGAATGCATGGATTTCTCTTTCTCCCGTGAGTGACCATGACACATCAGAAGGAGGAGGACACACTTCCCTTCCTCAGGCAATAGCGCACAGTCAAGACCAGTCAGAGTTAGACAGCAGTTCCAGCCACATGGTCCAGGGAGTATGACATCTCCTGGGAATCTTTCCTGGCATCCACATAGAGATGCAAGGTGGGAGAAATGTTGCCCCCAGCAAACCCTGGGCGGGGCTGTGTGCAGAAGGCAAGCAATAGGATTGGGCGGTGTCAGGTGGAGGGAAAACCCCAAAGGAAGAAGGTCAGGGCTCTGTGGGCACCAGGCAATACGAAGAGATTAGTTCCAAGGTCTAACAGACCATATGAAAAGTATGATAAACTCCAACCACGTCAATTTAAACCAAACCCTAGAGGACTGTCAGCCCCCATCACACAGGGCTATTGAGGGTTAACGGAAGAGGGTGAAAAATAACTAAACTTAGTTCTTGATGCTTGGAGATGCAAGGATTTCATGGCTTGGGGGCTTTGTGGGGTTGCTTTGTTTTGGAACGAAGTATGAACTCCTTGAGCAAGTCCTTGACCGTACTCCTGTACACAACAACACATGCAGTGCCTGCTCGCCCAGAGAATGGCCGGCTGGGTCTTCAGAGAAATGCTAAGCATGTAAATCTCATGAAAGCTTGACAGTTAAAATAAAACACCCCAGCACACACTCCACATACACTTACACACACTCCACACATACCACATACACACCAAAAACATACACATACCACACATGACACTCATATACCACACACGTATATACACACACATACACACACTACACACATAGCCACAGACACCCCACACACATACACATACACTTCACACCACACACACACACTACATATATACTCCACAGATACCCCAAGACACCACACACACACAACACATACATACTACACATACACCACACATACCACAAAACACATGCACACCACACAGTACACACACACAAACTCAACAAGACACTCCATAGAGACCCCACAGACACACACCATATACCACACACATACTCCCCACAGACACACACACCCCACAGAGACTCCACAGACACCACACACACAAAACATACATATATCTTATAGAGACCTCACAGACATACAACATCACACAGATATCCTACACACATACAACAGACAAGCATTCACCTCTTATACCGCAGACACATACACACACCTCACAGAGATCCCATAGACACTACACTCACACATGTACCAAATATACACCATAAAGAAACATACATCTCACACACCACAGACACATACATACTACACACACACACCCCACAGGGACCATACAGACACCATATACACATATACACACACCACATACCACACAAACAACTCATACATACCGTAGGCACACACATATGTACATACCACACACCAGACAAACAGCACATGCACATACCCCTTGCCCCCTACTCCCCACAGAGCCCTCATAATCACCTTATGCACACATATACCACACATTACACATGCCACAGACACACATATACACACCCCACACAGGCACACGCACCACATACACATTCCACAGAGACCCCAAACACACACACCACACATACTAAACACCCCCCACAGAGACCCCATGAATACCACATACATACATACCACATGCACCACATGCACACACACGCCAACACACACATACCACACCACAGACACACGCCATACACCCCACAGCACCCTCACAGACACAACACACACACACACACACGCACACACCACTTCTTGGTATTGTGTGACAGCTGCAAAGAGCAGCTACAGGATAACTAAAGTTGCAGGAGAAAAAGTCTGACACAGACAGTCCGCATGGTCCATCCTTTTGAGTTACAAAACCAGACCTTGTACCAGCTCATGAGAAGACTTGGGTCATTAGGCTCGTGTCTCCCTCAGCCGAATCATAGGACTTTCAACACATCTGTTTTAGAACAGGTCTGTCACCCTCAAAAGTTCTCGGGTGCCAGTTTAACAGCCTATGTAGAACCCTGTGTGTCTGATGGGCCACCAGGACATCTTGATGCAGATGGGGCTTCACCCTAAGCCCCAGGGAGGAACAGGCTATGCCCTCTCCCGATGGTCTAGTCAGTGAATCTCAGTCTTTCACCTCAAGAAGTATCCCCTGTATTCTATAGCACTGAGAATGGTGTCTTTCCTCTTGCTCTGCCTTGGGGACACAAGGAGCCAGCCAGAGGCTGAGCGAGCCTTCAGTGAGTGCTGAGTAGTTATCAGATCTGCCTCGCGTCCTCCAGGCCGCTCCAATTTTCTCTGCTCCACCATTGTTACTGTTTCCTTGACTCCAACACCTCTGCAAAGCTCCTAAGGTTGGAGGATCCTCAGAATGGCCTATTCCATGCAAAATGGATGAGTATCTGAGACTCAGATTAGTTATCTAGATATCATTATCTCTATTTCTGTCTCTCCTCTACATCCATTCCTCCCTGCAACCCTTCCTCTTTTCTCTGAGCATTTTCATGCTCAAGAAATTTCTAGAAGACATTTTACTAACTCCACAATCTCATATTATTGTGTAAGTGAAGCTCCTCCAGGAACAGAAAATATGCAAGGTAAATATGATTCTCTGAGATGCCAGGGAAATAGGGAACCTTCTTAGCAAAACCCTGGTCCCAGCTGTCCTGTAGTTCAAATCATGGCTCTCACAGTTTTGGCAAAAGGGCATATCCCAAAAGCCAAAAGTGATGGAGAGGGAGGGAAAGAGATAGAAATACATGGAAGGAAGACCTGTTTAGTGGGGTGGGGTAGGGTAGAAAGAAGAGATATATAAAGTAACAAGGAGAGGAAGACTGAAGAGAAGAGATGGGGAAAGGAGGGAGGAGAAAGGAAGGGACAGAAACAGATGAAGACAAAGAGAACCTCACAACAATAGACAGTAAAACCTTGCTTCAACAGATGCTGAACCCATCTCCCTCACCACTCTGTCAGGGCTAAAATACCTCTCCTGGGGCACCTACCTCGGGTTCAGGGAAGGCCAGCTGATCCTTGCTCCTATGGGACGCTAAGCAGGAGGAGTGTCCTCATCCCAAACGGAAACTGGCAGGTCCCAAGAAGTCCTCTGGGAGCCCCCACTGATCTAAGTCAGTTGTTAGGATAGCTTGAACCCACCTTCTTGGACAACTGCGATCCTATTCCAGCTGTTGAGACAGCACACAGTGCATATTCTCTTGATGCCAAGGTTGCAATGTCCACATGGAGGCTCAGAAGCAGGGAGGGATCACTGGATAAAATTCTCCACAAAAAATGAGACTGAGCCACTGTCTGCCTCTCAGCTTCTGCAGGACATCCTAGGAGCCACCTCAGAGCTTTTTGTCAGAAGCAGCGTTGCTCCCTGTGAGGAAATGACTTCACTCCTCTTGGTCTCTCTTAGAGCTGGGAAAAGCCTGCATCTAAGACGAGAATGTCACAATACCTCAGACTAGTGTCATCCATGTCCTCAAGGCCCAGCCTGGCTGCTGTGGAAGGGATATTTTGTACCCTTCTCTGAGGTCGCCTTTGGAAAGCCTTAGCATTGCTGCGAACTTCATTGGGCAGTTTTTAAGCATTCAAGTTTCTGAAGACTCGGCGTAAGATGTGGCAGCATCAGGGACCTGATATGAAACCAGAATAAAAGGTCCCGGCAGGAAGTGTTGAGAACCTACTTCCTCCACATTTCCGCGAGGTCCCAAATCCTTGTCTTAATTCCACCAATGCCTAAACCAATAAAAAGGAGGTGCTCCCATTTGAGAAGCTGGGATGTGTAGTCTGTTTTCCCTTGATACCCAAATCAGTAGAGAGAACAGTCTGGAAGGTTGCTACGGCAACCAGAGT
The DNA here is from genome assembly GCA_001685075.1 of Bramus lutescens. Lineage (NCBI taxonomy): Eukaryota > Metazoa > Chordata > Mammalia > Rodentia > Cricetidae > Bramus > Bramus lutescens. The sequence goes on from LOEQ01003454.1 coordinate 50,203, forward strand.
CCCTGGAGAGCCCGGCTTGCCACAAACCTTTTACTTTCAGGCATGCTCTGACTTGAAAAGGCAATGTTTGCGTAAGGACGAGGACAGTGATGAGGGTAATGATATATACACAGAGGTCCATGCACACATGTCCCCATGATCACCCTCAGCTGGGGGCATCCCTTTGGCCACTGGGGTGGGCTCGGGAGTAACTAAAGAGGTTGGACACAAAAAAACACTTTCTTACTGGCTTTGGGACAGGTCTCTGAGTCTTAAATATCTCTGTCTTTTACTATGTTCCAGGCTTGGAGAAGTCAATCTCCCAGGTAAAGTGACCTCCAGCCACCAAGTCTATCGCAAGAATACATTCCATTCTGAAGGGTAAGACAAAGGATGGAGGCCCAGCCCAAAAGGCCAAGGAGAGACTTAGCGATCTAATGGTCTACAATGGCCTAGTTGTAGGCTTTGAATTCAAGGTGGAAACTTCGGGAGACAGGAAGGCAGGATAATGAACTAAAACTCAAATCCATGACTATAATTCACACATTTGCATAGTATCTTCCCCACCTTCCTGGGTGAATTTATTGATACTCCCCATGAGGTAGGGAGGGGAAGACATTAATGTTCTCATTTAATGGATGGGGAAACTGAGGCACAAAGAGGGACTGACACCAAAGCTACCCTGTAAAGCTGTGGCAAAACTGAGACTGTGGTCTGTCACTCACTGGAGTCACAGTGCCTCTCAAGCCAATCCCCAAGGTCAGTCCCTAGTATGATGCTCTTTGAGAAAAATCTTCTTTAAAAAGCATTCCCTTCAAAGAGTCTTAAAGCATTAATATGATACTGAAAACGTGCTAACAGTCCTTTGGGGTTAGGAACTGTGCTCATGAGAATTGAGAACAGTACATCACAGTTTATCAAAGGCAAAACGGAACGGCAATGCTACTTGGGGAGGCGGGCAGTGGGCAGCTGGAAGGGAGGGTGGTGGTTTTGCAAAGGGAGAAGATGGCTTGGTCCCAGTGGGAACCACTGAGTTACCTTAGCAGTTAGAGCAGGCCAAATGCTGCTCCACGGGAAGATCAGACAAACATTTGCTTGACTCAGCAAAATCCTCTAAGGGTGAGGCTGTCAACAAAATGACCGTGTGCCTGTTCCTGGCTCCAAACCAATTGTTGTTGCCCATGGCAGGAGAGGAAAGCTATGCTGGCATTCAATATGTGAACTCACCTGTCTTCAGGTTATAGCTGAGGTTGCTTTATTAAAAAAAAATCATCTGCAATCCTAGGTCAGATTCCTGGGAAGAAGGGTGGAGGGGACATTAGGCAGGTCTGGGCTAACTAGGGAGAACTGGCCACTGTCTGCAGTGGAGTCCCCTCTGCCTGTCCAAGGTGACAGTCTCTGCTAAGTGGCACCTTGCTTCAGATATGTGCCCCAGCCGATCACTTGGCTCTGGTCAGCCTTCTCTCCTGGCTCTGTAGATCCATTTTCCAGTTCCTCTGCCCACGAAGACGTTTGCACAAAGAATATTTGGCTCTGAGAAGGAGCCTTCCTGGAAGCTCTAGGGAGTCAGAGAATCAGAGCAGGAGGACTTGGGTGGACCACAGCCAGTGCCTCCTGTGCCTGATCATTCCTAGAGGAATCCACCGGCCCCTTTGGTCTAGAACTGACCCTCATGTCCTTCAAATAATCCAGTTGCATAGGTTTTTTTTAAATCTAATTCCATCCAAATTTAGGCATGAATAACTTTCAAAACTGTGCAGCTAACAGCTCTACCAGCCAGAAGATGGACAGGGCTCGGAGCTAAAGCAGCAAGTTGAATTCTTTTCCATTCTCCGGATTCTGTCAGTGATCAGTGACCAGAAGCTAAGAAGAATGCACAACCAAAAGCAAAGGACGCTAGAGAAGGGACCCGAGTGTAGCTGCTTTCTATTTTATTGACGTCACCATTCCTAGTGGTATCACAAGACCCAGGCATGAAAATTCAGTCTCGAGGGAAGGTCTGGCAGAAATGTGTATCTCATCCACTTGACAGATGGGTGTGATTGGGTGGCACCGTTGAAATTTCCGAAATGTCACTAAGATGGAGAAACCTCGAATGCTGCGAGGATCAAGCAACAGTCTACAGTCCAGATATTTGGTCCAGGATGCCACGTACTGGGTACAGGGGGAGGGGATTCGAGGTCCTCGGGAGCTATGGCGGGAGTAGTGAGCATGTGAAGGAAGCCTGAGAGATGGCTTGCTCAGAGCTCCCGTGTTCCTGCAGACCCTGCCTGCATTCGTCAAACCTCGGTGAGCATTCGTTTCTCCGCATAAGCTCGATGTGGAGTTGGAAGGTAGCTAGGCCGCCTTTCTCGTGAGGCCTCAGAAAAGTCAGGCTTGCCAAGCCCATTGTCCGTTGCCTTCAGGTCCGGGGTAGGCTGCCCACAAGTGACGTGGGTATACTGACCTTGCTCCTCCTGCTCCGTCTCTCGGTGGTAGAAGTAGTTGAAATTGGAGACAATGACTGGTACCGGTAGTGCAATGGTAAGAACCCCAGCAATCGCACACAGTGAACCCACGATCTTGCCCCCCACTGTCATGGGGTACATGTCCCCATAACCTACCGTGGTCATTGTCACCACAGCCCACCAGAAGGCATCTGGGATGCTAGGGAAGAGCGAGTCATCATCATCCGCCTCTGCGAAGTAGACGGCGCTGGAGAAGAGGATGACTCCGATGAAGAGGNAAGAAAGAAAGAAAGAAAGAAAGAAAGAAAGAAAGAAAGAAAGAAAACTATGCGCTGGTCTTCTAGAATATTCTCTACCCTAGACACAAAGCACCAATAGCACAGGAATGTGAACAGCTTTTTCAGGGTCTCTGGCCCCAAGTGTCCTAGGAAAAGATGACCCCAACTCTTTTGCAATTCAAAGTATATCTTAAGAACAGACCCAAATATTCTTCATGTGCATCACTGTACAAAAATGCACTCATCAGCCATAAAAACAATATTTGCCCCATACACAAATATAATCACGTGTAAAGTAAATTTGGAACACAGGGAGAGGAAGGACTATGGAATCCCATGGGATCAGGGCTATTTAAAGTCATTTTTGTTTGAGTTATTCCTCTGCTGGGTATAGAAAACTGGTTATGAACACATCCATCTCACAGAGCCCACCACTTCAACAGCTCCTGCGTCATGGAATGTGATACTTCTTAAAAATAGGTGGCCCTTGGGGTTATGCAAAGAGGCGGGGGGAAATGGAGACGTTAGAGGTTAGGGAGGTGGGGAGGGTGAAAAGGAGAAAGGCAAACATCCATAAATCAGTGACCAGGTGGGCTTAAAATACTCTGTGGTATAAAACAGATGCCCAGGCTCAAGAGGGCCACCCATCCCTGTTCTTAGCTCCACTGTCACCCATCTCTTTATAAATCTGTTTCCCGGCTAGTGTCTAGACAGAGGGCATATAGGGACCTTCGCAAGTCCACGTTGCTCTTGGCCTTGAGGTGACACTTTTCCAGGGGGCAGCTGCCCCTTCTGATACTGTCAGAATTCTCCAGGGAAACCTCAGTCTTGCAGAAGGAGGCCTTGCTGCTGCTGACCTTCCGCTGACCCCCTGTGTCCAGCCCAGACTCACGCCTCTGGTTGCCTTGCTCCTCCTTCAGGGCAGCCTGCTCCTCATGATCAGTCTCCCGATGATAGAAGTAATTAAAATTGGAGACAATGACAGGTACAGGCAGGGCAATGGTGAGGACCCCAGCGATGGCGCATAGTGAGCCCACAATCTTGCCACCCACGGTGATGGGTCTCATGTCCCCGTAGCCTACAGTGGTCATGGTGACTACTGCCCACCAGAAGGCATCTGGGATACTGGAGAAATGGGACCCCTGGTTGTCCGCCTCTGCGAAGTAGACGGCGCTGGAGAAGAGGATGACTCCGATGAAGAGGAAGAAGATGAGCAGCCCCAGCTCTCTCATGGACGCCTGCAAAGTCTTACCCAGGATCTGCAGCCCCTTGGAATGCCGGGAGAGCTTGAAGATGCGAAACACCCGGACCAGGCGGATCACCCTGAGGATGGCTAGGGACATGGCCTGCTGCCCGTTTTGGCCACTGCCACCACTTACGGACTGCTGCTCGTGTCGTTGCACTAGCTCAGTGCCCAGGGTGATAAAGTAGGGGAAGATGGCCACCAAGTCAATGATGTTCATGATATTGCGAAAGAAGGCTGCCTTGCTGGGACAGGCAGAAAAGCGCACCAGGAGCTCAAAAGTGAACCAGACGATACACAAAGTTTCCACCAGAAAGAAGGGGTCAGTGAAGAAGGAACCCCCAAGAGTACTGAATGAGGACGTTGTCCCGGTCCTCACCCCTCCAGAAGGAATGCCACCAGGAAATGCATAGGAATCCTCATCCTCCTCTTCTTCCTCATGGCTCCCCCTGGAGGCCTGGGACAAGCGTGTCCCACTACCCTCGTGGATTCCACCACGCCCATCTGCACGGAACTGGGGCAAGGTCTCCAGGCAAAAGATGACGATGGAGATGAGAATGACCAACACGGAGACGATGGCAATGCCTCGGGCGGGCCCAGAACTCTCGGGGTACTCGAAGAGGAGCCAAACCTGGCGCTGGAAGGGCTGGGAGGGGAGTGGTTTCTCATCCTCGCCACCTTCGGGCAGGCAGCCCTCATCTTCCCGGAAGGCCGCCAGAGCTTCGTCCCCTAACTGATAGAAGCGGATCTCTTCCATAAAGATGTCCAAGGGCACGTTGACCGGCCTGCGCAGGCGGCCCCCGGATTGATAGTAGTAGAGAATAGCATCGAAGCTGGGTCGGTTGCGGTCAAAGAAGTACTCGTTCCTCAGGGGGTCGAAGAAGCGGACTCTGCGGCCAGGATCTCCCAGAAGCGTGTCAGGGAACAGCGACAGGGTGCGCAGCTGCGTCTCAAAGCGCAGCCCGGAGATGTTGATCACCA
>LOEQ01003454.1:61963-77850 GCA_001685075.1 Bramus lutescens
TCTTCTTCTTCTTCTTCTTCTTCTTCTTCTTCTTCTTCTTCTTCTTCTCATTTTCTTGCTGGGATGGGCAGGGGTGCTGTTTCCTGCATCCCTTTGGGCTTAGGAATGTGGGATCTTATACTCTCTGGCGTGTTTGTGACTGGGCAGTACCAGGCAAATGGATCTGGATAGTGAGTTACCAGCAGAAGGGGTAGTTGCAGCTTCTGAACCAAAACATTAATTTTCAGTGTCCTTCCCCCAGAACTTTCTTTCCTCCAGCCACAATGGCCAGCATTGCAAGGCACAATGGGTGGCTGCTCTGCCAGATGAATTTCACAGTGAGGGACATGAAGCTAGACCACTCCTCATGTCCCCAGCCAAAGCAACAGTAGCCTGAAGGAGAAAGAACCGCAGTTGTTCCAAGTGTCCCATATTCAGGGTTTCTCTGTTATCCTTATATAACTGAGTCTATCCAAGTTGATTCAAAAGTTAGTGCCTGGGAGCGGAAAACTGCGATAGCCAAACATTAACAATTAGCCAGGCTGCTTCGTTGACAGAATAATGGTCAGTAAAAAAGCCCTATTAAAGAGTTGCTGGAAATGCATGTCACAAGAGGCAAATTGTTTGAAAAAAAAGACTGTAGCAATTTAGAAGGCAGATAAAATGTGGATATCTAGGAAGAGGTTCAAAAACAAATTGTTAATAGCATTTGGTGGCTACCGTTGGCTCCGAGGGAGAATGCAATGGGCCGAATTGATGAGCTGGCCAGTTAGCACGGAGAGATGAAGTGGGCAAGAGAGAGTCCAGAAACGTGTAAGGGGAGGTCAGGAATGGCAACGATAACCACTTCTTGTTCCCAATTAAGTGAGCAAATACTTAAAGGCCTTTGCGTGAGCCAGGCTGGAGCTAGGCTGCATAGGGCTCAGACTTGCTTCCTGGAACAAATGTTCAGAATCAAACAAGGTAGGATAGTGCAAACAGGTACAAAGCCAAGGCTTCCCCGTGAGTCATTTGAATTGGACACAGTGGCACAGGGAGGAGGGAGGGAAGGAAGGGAAGAAGTGAGAAAGAGAGACAAGAGAGAGAACCTCTTACAGCAAACTGGGAGCATCATATCACGCACCATTATGTTTACACTGAGAAGAATCATATATGTATCATGCATGGAGTTATTGTCACTGGGGTATCGGTAACAGAGAAGACAGCCTAAAAAGGCTTTCAGACAGTCTGCATCACTCAGCTTTCCATCATTTTGATAAAATAGCTGAGATAATCAATGCATAGGAAAGAAATGTTTCTTCAGGTTTATATCTTCAGAGGGTTTAGTCCATGGTCACATGGTCACATTGGGACCTGGAATGGCACAGGACATCATGGTGGGAGCAGGTAGTGGAGACTTTTCCCCCCAAACACCAAGAATGCAAGAAAGAGAAGAACTAAGGGCCCAGCATCCTTTTCAGTTATCTTTTGAAACTGTGACAAGATGTCTAGCGAAGGCAACTTAGGGAAGGGAGGTTTGGTTTTGTCTTACACTTAAAGCTGCGGTCCATCACGGTGAGGACAGCCCGGGGCCAGGAGTGGGGCTCTGGTCACCCTGTGTTCACAGACAGGAAGCAGGGAGAGACGAATTCTGCTACTTCTCTTGCTTTTCTCTTCCTATTCAGACTGGAACCCCGGCCCATGAACTAAGGCTGCTCATATTCAGGGTGGGTCTTCCCACCTCATTTACATCTCTCTGGAAACGCTCTCACAGACACATCTATAGGTTTCTTCCCTTGGGGATTCCAAATCCCATCAAACTGAAAACTAAGATTATCCATCACTTCCCCAATGACCTAACTTCCTCCCATCAAGTTCCACCTCCTAAAGGTCCCACCACCCCCTCCCTGCAGTGGCAATCAAGGATGTTGGAAGAAATAATGATCCAATCCATAACACAGTCATTCTACCAGAGGAACCACGACCTGGTCTTTTCAGGACTATTCCAAACCTCTGGGACCCTAAATGCTGATGGGCAATACACAGACTGAGGAAGCTGTTCAGTCCCTAAGGAAGATGTCACCAGCATCACCAATCAGCTATGGCCAGGGCCATTAGCAGAAAGGAGAGACTTTGGAGGGGGCAGTCAATGGCTGGTGACTCCTCTAGGCATTACATGATGTCTCATGGCGAACCAATGACTGCTTCTCAGCCTCCTTCTCTGTCCTCCAAGTGAGAATATTGCCTGCAGCTGCCCTACTGTGAGTGAACAGATGGCAGACATCTTGGGGTCCTGCGACTTTAACTTAGGAGGCTTCCATGCCCGTAACAGAAATGGAGTTCAGAACATGTTACTCTCTAAGAGAAAAACTGCCGCTGCCTCATGAGCTGATGCTGGGGCTGCTTAGGCCTTTAGGAGTTAGCACATTTCCTGTGTGTGAGCCAGACCCTTCATGACCTTGGTGGTCATTGCTGCTGGTTTTGAAGGCTTTCTAGCTCTCTGCCTCATGAGCACACTGTATCATGTGCTCTTTCCGACCTTGGGAAGACCAGGTTATACCATGTATCCGATCTGATTGGCATCACTTAGTGGCCAGATAATAGCACAGACAAATATAGAGTCTGAGCAATAACTACTTCTTTAGCGGAGTCTACCAAAGCTTCCAAGCTGTGGGTTACTGCATGCAGCACAGCCGAGTCCTTGCTGACCAACCTGCTTAGCTGAGATCCTCTCTATAAGATGCAGTGACAGGAGTAATAAATGTTCTATCTCCTAGCGCCAAAGAAGAGACCTGCAATTCTTTTCATGAGATCATGGACTTCATTTCCAAAGCTTAACTTTGCCATTGCTCATTCACATTGTTGGTTCTTTTCTCTCCCACCATACCATTCTGTAGAGAGCCCCATGTGTGCTTATAGTTGGAAAGGTTCCTACTATTCCCCGAAATTTTGCTTCGTTTTGTTTTGTTTTTGAAACAGTACCCAGGCTAGCCTGAAACTCACTATATAGCTCAGGCTGGCCTGAAACTCTCAGGAATCCTCCTGCCTCCGTCTCTTGAAAGCTAAGGATTACAGGCAGGAACCATCATGTCTGCTGAGCCCGAACTTACTTAAGACAGTGGTTTCCAAATGGATTTAACCATGGAAACCTGTTCGCTACCACCTTACATTTGGAGAGATGTCCATTCCAGAAAGCATAATTTAAGGATAAGATCACGACATCAAGCTCTAGAAGAGGCTATGATCATTCCCTCATGCAGTGGCACTGGTTGATGATGCCAAGGGATGTGAAATGAGGGCACAAATTCCCAGAGTTTGGGGGCTACAGTGACTGGGATCCAGATTTCTTTACTCCCTCTATATCTGGACTACAAAACCCAAGACGTTATAAATAGCAAGTGCTTCCGGGGCAAGGAGAGAAGCTCCCTTCACTTAGCAGGTGCTCAATGGACTGTAGCTTGTGAGGAGCCGTGAGAGACAGAAATGAATGTGGTATCCAAGAGATCGAGGAGTCCCACGGCCTCTGCAGGGAGGGCAGGGATTGCTAAACTGATGATACAAAACCTGCCCCATCCCTGGGAGAAGAAGAACAAATGTGTGTGTGTGTGTGTGTGTGTGNNNNTGTGTGTGTGTGTGTGTGTGTGTGTGTGTGTGTGTGTGTGTGTGCGCGCGCACATGCCTGTGCCCGTGTGTCTGTATTTGTGTGTGTGCCCGTGTGCACACACGCGAGCATGCACATGCCCGAATGTCTATGTGTGTATCTGTCCATGTGTCTGTGTGTGTGTGGAGTTGGAAGGGCAAATGGTAAAGAGAAAACAAGCTGGACAAGACATAAACATGTGATCGTAAATACTGCACTAATTACCGTACATGGGGGGAGGGATTATCAGTGACCTGTCCAGTCACTGAGAAGCAACAAAGCCACCACTCTGGTTATTTCTGGAAGGATCAAGAACACATTTTCCTGCTCCTTTTAAACTGTTGTCTTGAAGTATAAGTTTGTTGAATATTATCCAGAAGAGATGGATGCTGAACATTTGACACAGTGAAGTTATACTTTCTATCTATTGTGTCTACTGTTTAATTTGCTAGAGAAGGTTGACAGTCCTTTAAGTTCGGACATAAAATTAAAGGGCTTTATGGTTAGTAATAGAAAGGCCTAGGATATGCTGTGATGGGCAGCCTAGGGAAGAAGTTAAATTACCTTGCATCAAAACAAAGAAAGAGGATTTTCTCCCCATTGGGAACTTGGGGAGGCGAATGCCTTGTACAAGAGAGGAAATCGGAGGAGGAGTCTGCTGAAGCAGACAGATGGTCTCAAAATAGAGAGGAAAGGGCAGGGTCTCCAATCCATTCCTGGAAGGCAGGATCTCAGCAGGGATACAGGATCAGACAGTGACGCCTGAAGGACACTTTTAAAGACTGTTTTATTCTCATCTTGATTCCCCTCCTAGTCTTGGGGATTCAAAGAGCGGCTTCTACAAAGAAGGAAGTGTGAGTTTGGGCAGCATCCAACAGAAGAGACCCCACCAGGACCTCTGTCTCATGTTCCTCTTTGGTGCAAATATACCTGACCAGCGAAGATGCTCTGTTTGTGTCTGACTCTTCTGTGGTCAGCTCATGTCACTTGTGTAAGCAAGCCGCTCTAAGAAGAGCTCTGGATCCCTTGCCCAGTGAGTCAGGGTGTCTGTTTGGGGGGCTCTATGCTGCTCTTTCCTTCCTCGGAGGCACAGGGTGTGATTTTAGTGTTCTGGTCCTCCTGCATTAGGGCTATAATGAAATAGCTGGGGTTAAATAATGCAAAACTCCTGGCCAATGGATGGTAACTTCTCTCTTTTTTTAACTACAGTTTCTAATTCACTCAGAGGAACAAATTATGTTTTATGGCCTTTTATAAAATATTCATGCCCTCCTCCCCCAGCACTCTCGGAGGTTCAGGAAGCGAGCAAATGGCCTGGTAGAAGGAGGATCTCATTTCCTCCCAGATACAATTTACAGAGGCAGCAGGCTTCTGACAAAGGAAAGGGAGGGGCCCTGATGCCAGAACAGGTTGAGGAAAAGGCCTCTGGGCCCTCGGCCTCTCCTCTAAACATGCCTCAGGACATCAGGGGCTTTGTAGCTGGGTAGTGGCAGGGAAGAGTGCAGGGGGTCTGGGTGGCACCTCTCTAGGAGAACTTACCTCTTATCCATTTCTCCTTGCAGGCTAAAACTTCCCCAAGCTCCCACACTGCACAGACTCACCTTGTTTTCTGCATCCTCTTCTCTGATACATGTGTGTTGTTTCCAAGACAACAGAGAAATGACCAGTATGTGGGGAGATGATGAACAGGTTTGTGAACTGGATGTAGCAAGACTAACGGTTCTGTCTCTTCCTTTCCTTTTCTATTAGGATCTAAGTGACAAAAGGAGGCACGTGGGTTCTGACTTTCCTTTGGAAGTGCTTCACAGTTCATGGGAATATTCCATCCCAAGACAGAGACACCGACAGTGGAGTCAGGGCCTAGGAGGTTCGCCTTCACTGAACCTCTATTCTTTTCTACATAGGAAGGATCTTGGGTTAGAGGATGAGGAACAGAGCAAGTTAAAATCCTAGTTCTGTGGCCCAGTGAGTACTCTGGCTTTCTGCCTCTGACTTGAGGCTCACACTGTCTCAGGGGTCCCTGGGCATCAGCTCAATGACAGACAGAGGTATCTATCTCTCACAAGCAGAAGCAGGAACAACTTCACACCCAAGACTAAGCAGGAAAAGAAGAGGCGTCTTCCACTGCTGCCCACAGAGACCAAAGTCTGATTCTCCAAGAGTGACATTAGCCTCCAGCTGGACTGTGACCAGCGTTGAGGTATGGAGAGGACACAGATACTTTGGTCACCCCAGTACCTCTTTCCCTCTCCCCGTTCTTTTCTGGACCATTCCTGTACTACCCTGCACTATCTTGGAGGACCCAGTGAAGAGACGTGACTGAGGGGTCTTTTATCGGAAGTACAGAAAAGGACAGTTTTAATTTACCCATTGTTACAAATATCAAAAGACTTTGAGTTTCCTGTCTGCTTCCAGAACGTGCTCATCAGAAAAGAAAACACCAGTCCATGAATTGAAGATTGTACTGTGCTAGGTAAGGCAAGAAAGTCCTCAGCTTCAGCAATGGCAAAACAGAATTCTCTGCCCATTTCAAGGCAATTTGAGCTGTATTAGGGATGTGTAGTAGGGATGTGTAGAGAACAAAAGACTCACAAGAAGCCTGTCTATTGCCTCCAGGATTACCCTTGTACACGGGAGCCTCTGCAGTTTATTTGTCTATGTGCCAAGTAAGCACGAAGCGGTTTCTATGTACCAGGCACTATGCGCATTCCACATCTCAGGGACATTTGCACATTAACACTCATTACAGTACCAGTCACAATAGCTAAATTATGAAACCAATCTAGGTGTCCAACAACTGAGGAATGGGTAAAGCAAATGGACTAGGGGTTGAACAGATGATCCATTGGTTAAGATCACTGACTGCTCTTCCAGAGGACCCACGTTTGGTACCCAGCACCTACATGGCAGCTCACAAACATCTATACCTCCAATTCCAGAAGATCCAATGTCTTCTTCTGATCTCCAATGGCTCTAGGCACACATGTGATGCCCATATACACATATGGGCAAAGCACTCATGCACATAAAATAAAAATAAAGAAATCTTTAAAAAAATGTGCCAAATACACACAATGGAACTTCTGCACCCACAAGGAAAAATAAAGCTATACATCATTTGCAGAAAAATGGATACAAATAGAGACAACCATATGAAGCTAATTCAGCCCCTCTCAGAAAATAAATTAATGGTTTTTTGTTTGTGATTCCTTGCTGTGAGACAATGCTCTTGTACACTGTAAAGATTTGTCGCTTGTATTGGTTTAATAAAACACTGATTGGCGAATATGCAGGCAGGAAGTATAGGCAGGGCAACCAGACTAAGAGAATTCTGGGAAGAGACACAGTCATCATCCAGAAGCAGAGGAAACAAGATGAGAACGCATCACTGAGAAAAGGTAGCAAGCCATGTGGCTAAACATAGACAATAATTATGGGTTAATTTAAGTTGTAAGAGCTAGTTAATAATAAGTCTGAGCTAATAGACCTAAGAGTTTATAATTAATATAAGCCTCATGTGTTTGTTTGATACTGAATGGCTACGGGACTGTGCAAGACAGAAACTTCCATCTACATGCAGTTCCTAGATTTTATACAGACACACAGTCATGTATGTGTATATCACATGGAAGTAGAGGTGAAGCAATATGGACAAATGGGGGTCTCCTACTTAGGGCTTCTATTACTGTGAAGACACCATGACTACAGCAACTCTTACAAAGGAAAACTTTTAATGATGTGTCTTACAGTTTCAGAGGCTTAGTCCATTATTGTCATGCCACAGAGCATGGCAGCATGCAGAAAGACATGGTGCTGGAGAAGGAGCTGAGAGTTCTACATCCTGATCCACAGGCAGCAGACGGAGACAGCCACACTGAGAATAACGAGCATATGAAGCCTCAGAGCCAGTTCCCACAGTGAAACACTTCCTCCAACAAAGCCACACCTCCTCCAAGAAGACCACACCTGTTAATAGTGGCACCTGCTGTGGGCAAGCATTCAAACACAGGAGACTGTGGGGGCCATTCCTATTCACACCACCACAGGTAGTGGGAAAAGGGAAGGTAGGGGCACAAGGGAATATGCACAACATATAATACATACTTGTGCCTAAATTTTGAAAAGAAACTGATTAAAATAAAGCATGTGAATGGAGAACCAGAGAGCCATGCCTCTGCCAGTCAGACTTTTTGTTGCTGGGACAAACACCTGAGAGAATACATTCACAGTCTCCTGAATCCACCGCTTTCAGAAGTCTGCTGGAAGATCTTAATGGGAGTGTGGAATGGAAGTAGGATGCTTGCCCTCAGTAACCCAGAAGTAAAGAGTAAGACAAGATTGGACCAACGACAAGACATCCTTCAAAAGCATACCCCACTTACTACTTCCTCCATCCGGGCCTCACTTCCCACTGCTTCCCTCAAATGTCATCAGATTATGAGTCCACCCAAGAGTGAATCCATTGTGAAAGTAGAGCTCCATGATTTACCCTTAGTGTTTGCATATACTGGTTGGGGACCAAGTTTTCAACATATGAGCCTCGGGTACAGGGGGAGGGAGGACTCACTTTATATCAAAATCATAGCCTGACCTCAGCTTTCCAAGATGGCCTAAATTACAAATGTTTACATAACTTACATACACACACACAGATATGCATATACATATATATGCACATGTATCTCCTAACACACACATGTATTCCTGGACATCTTGCTACGCCATCCATCACCAGCAGGGAGTTCTTGCACAGAACAGGATGTACCTCCAGCTTCTCATTCAGGGAAAAAGTAAAGCCAAGCTAACAGGGAGGCAACAAAGAGCCAGCTGCTGGAGACCCTGTTCTAGCCTTTCTCTATAGCTCAGAAAAACCAGACATATGGTTCCAATTTGAATTCTACTTCCTTGGGAAAAAATAAGAAGAAAACCTTCCAGTCTAACCCTTGACTCTTCCCAAAGCCAGGAAAGGGCCCTGCTCTTGGGAAGTGCCCTACAGATTCTCACTCGGTGTCAAATATAGGAAAACTATAAATGAATAAAGTGGGTGCAAGTGGAGAGCCAACCCAATGCTGTCCAGGAATTCTGCTGTGGACACTTCTAACTCTGTTGGCCCTGGGAACCAGTGAGGGGAGGGGGGAGGCCATGTTTGGGGCTTGGAAAAAGGAAGTAGCAACCTGATACCTTCCATATATCCAGATTCTGCTTCCCATAGTTACTTAGTGAAACATCGAACCATGTAAGCACCACAGTTTTCTGGAGAGATTGGGTGTCAGCGAAGGGAGTCACAGAGAGAAATGCTGAGTAAAACAAAATGCCACCAGCAAAATCTTACTCATGGTTAGAATTCCACTTGGGGACCGGATGAGCAAATATTCTCCATATAACAGACTAGATGTCATGTTCCGGTGTATTTTAGGAAGTGACCTGGTATCCTCTGATCCAGAATCAAGCCCAAGATCTCTGGAGGGAGGGTGGTGCACTAACAGGATGGTTTTGCCCACAGGTTGAGCTCACACTCCAGTGGGATTTGTGTTGAAATGCCATACTAGTCATAGGCCTGGATGCCCCTCACTCTCTAGCTGGGTGACTGTGAACTTGCTTCTTATTCTTTCTGAGACTCAGTGTTCTCATCTTTAATATCAACCTATTTTTTCTTCTGAAATTAATACAAAAGTATTTGGATTATTTTCTAAAAAAATAGATGTTCATCACCTGAATTGTTTATTATTAAGATTATTTGCTGATATTATTAGAACTTTCTCCTTATCTGGATTTTTGACAGCATTAGGGACAAAATGTTGCCATAGAAACCTACAACTCATGTGTTGGGTGACAGTATTACTTGGGAGTCATGGACAAACGTTTACTCACTCCAGAGAAGGAGCCAGCAGCAGACCAAAGCAGCAATCCAACACTGAAATCCAACTTCGTGAACTAATGAGCAGTGGACATAAAAGGTTCCTTGCAGGAGTGTGGCGGACACAAAAGTCACTGCAGCGCTGAAAACCCTCCCCAACATGCATAATGATGACCCAGAAAAGCTGAAACCCCAGAGCTTTCTGCAAAACTTGCAGGCGAATCGCAGCTCTGAGAGCCTCTCTCCTCAGCAGTCCTAACTGTTGAAGACAGAGAGACTTTGCAAATCTAGTAAGATTCAGGGACTTCCTGAGCCTTGTGAATTGTTTGTTTCCTTGGTGTTACAGAACTTCCCCTTCAGAGCTTCCTGACTCTGAAGAAGCTTTCCTCCGTGATGGAATGCAACATCGCTTTCCCTGTGTTGCGTCTGTGTTGTGTCTCCCTCTCCCCTTCCCTGCCTTGGCAGGCTATCACACCTGACTGCCAAACTTACAGCTGTCCTCTGAGAGGGTGGCATTGAAAACACGACGGGGCTCTGAGGAAAATTACTCAAGACTTTAAAATGGAGCAGCTCGGTTTCAAACTCCACCTCTTCCACTTCAGACAAATTGCTTCACCACTGTGGCTTTCTATTCCACACCCATGAAGAATGAATCACCACAACCCATCACCAACTCTGCCCCAGGACTGGCATGCCGGCTATGACTCCCAGCAGAAGGGCTCCTCTTTCCACTTTGTGCAATAGTGCTCTAAGGGCTAGCAGTAGCCCTGGGCTGCCTAGAGGATTAAATGACATGTAGCAGAAACATCAATCACCTTGTTCAAAATGAATAGGAGGAAGCTTTACACTTTCCCTGAGTTGAAGAGATAGATCAATGAGTAAAGTGCTTGCTGTAAAACTGTGAGGACCCGAGTTCGGATCCCCAGCATCCACACTAAGCCAAATGCAGTAGCACACATCCACAGTCCCAGGGCTCCTGCTGTGAGATGCAACGTAGAGCCAGGGGACTCCCTGAATCTCAAAGCCTGGCATATGCAGCCACAAAATAAGAGATTTTGTCTCAGGCAAGGGGGAAGATGACAAATGGCTTCTAGAGTTGTCCTCTGACTGCCATACACACTCACTCCATGGCTGGCATGTGGCCAGACTCATACATACAGACATGTGCACATGTAGGAACACACACACACACACACACAGAGAGAGAGAGAGAGAGAGAGAGAGAGAGNCACACACACACACACACACACAGAGAGAGAGAGAGAGAGAGAGAGAGAGAGATTTTAAAAGAGAAAATGATAAATAATCTCCCACAGTCTGATGCTGTTTTCTTCCCTTTATGACAGCCCTAGAAAGTTGGAATTTGTCTTCCACGCTGCCTTGTTGGCAGTGACTCACAGGGGCTCCCCTGAGCCGACTGCTTTGATTTCCACAAGATTTTAGAGCTGGTTGTCAAACTCTTGGTAGTTTGAAAATGGCCAGGGTGGGACTGTCTAGGCTCCAGAAATGAGCAGACATGACAGCCCAGAGCCTCCCCAAGCCAAGGAGCTGTTAAAACAGCACAGCACTCACACCAAGCCCCTGTGGACATTTCTCCACCCACAGCCAGAGGGAAGCTATCAAACCCTAAGTGCATGTGTGCTCTTCCCTTGCTTCAGACTCCCATCACCCTACCCTAGACAACATCTGCAGCACCAGCAACCCACATCAGTTTCTCCCTGAGCTACTGGTACCCACCTGAGAGCCAGCCCCTCCCTCTCACTTAGCTCAGCCAGCCATGCTTGCCTTCTCAAAGCCCTGTGCCACCTCAGGACCTTACACCAGTTTTTCCAGCCTGGACCACTCTTCCCTGCCTCCTTGTGCACAATCACACAATGTTCTAAGGAAAAGTACTGGGGACTTTTAGGATGGGGTGTTTAAAGATGCATTATGAGAAATGTGTCATTGTGTGACATTGATATGTGAGGAGTCCCACAAACATAACCTGTCACACAAGGCAGTGTATGCCCACATTGCACACAGGATGTAGCCTTGTGCTCATAGGGCCTTGATGAACAAAGCCACAGAAGGTAAAACACGGGAGAAAATGATGCCATCATGAGGCCTGATAAACACAAGATGTCTGAAGATGGTGCCAGCAAAACTACATGCTGTTTATTGTATGTGGTGTATGTGTGTGTGTGTGTGTGTATGTGTGTTGGTATAGATCCATACTTATTTATGGCTGAAGGTATGCATGTGTGTGGAGGCCAGAGAAAAACCTTGGGTGTGGTACCTCAGGTGTCATTTGTTGTTGTTATTGCTCTTGCTGCTTGTTTTGTTCTGATTTATATATGTGCATATATGTATGTATACATATGTGTGTGCAAATATACATTGATGTGTGTGACTACACGCATGTACTCACCATGGCACACACGTGGAAGTCGGGGGGAAGCCTCGGGTGTTGGTGTTTGTCTTCTGTCTAGTTTAAGATGGGCCTCTTGGTTGTTTTTCTGTGTATGCTGTGCTAGCCAGTCATTGCACTTCCAGGGCTTTTTCCTCAAGGTTTTCTGCAGGAGTGCTGGAATTACAGGTGTTCACACCACATGTCCAGTTTTTATAGGAGTTCTGAGGATTTGAACTTAGGGCCCCCAGAATTTCACAGCAAACACTTTTACTCAATGAGCTATGTTCCCTAGGCCCCCACCTTGGGTTTTATTTGGGCTTTCACTTTTTGAGACAGGGTTTCTCAATGGAACCTGGGTATGATTCAGCAAGGCTAATTGGCCAACATGCCCGAGGGGTCTGCCTGTTTCCACATCCCCAGCACTGGAATTACAACCATATACCCACCCCTGGATGCTTTACATGGGTTCTGGGCCTCAAACTCAGGTCCCCATAGTTGTGTGGCAAGCACTCGACCAACTGAGTCATCTCCCCAGAGCCAGTGAGCTACTTTTTAGCAGCAGAAGGATCCCACTCTTCAGTAAATGCCCAAGTATAGTACATACTAAAGCCAGTTGCATTCTCACTTAGCATCCTCATGTATTATGCCCTAGGCACAGCGGGAGGCACTTTACTGTCACACTGCCACCAGCTCAGGCAATTTCACACCAGCATCTCTGCAGACCTGTGAGTAATGCATCCTGTTCCAGCCTGACAGCAAACAGCCAGGCAACAGGGCTATCTCAGCTCCACCACAGTCTTATAGGACAGTTGTTCTATACAAAGTTTGTTGAACAAGGTGTCACTGTGTGTTGTGGAACTTTGTTCATGTTGCTCGTATCCTCCCTTCTTCCTGGTTTCCACTTCAACACCATCTCTGTGGAAAGGCTCTCTTCAGGGTCATTCTCTAAATAGCCCAGTCATTTATCACTACTGACCATAAACTTCTCTGAAATTCATTACAACCCTCCCAAGTGTTGGTATTGCAGGCACGAGCCACCATGCCTGGCTAATTTTTAACAGCTTTGTTGATATGTAATTCACATGCCACACAATCTGCCCACCTCAAGTGTGTGGTTCAGTGGGTTTTGGTGTATTACTGGGTCTATTCAATCATTACTGTCAAGCAAAATTATTTTTACCATCACCAAAACACACACCTTCAGCTGTTACTCTCCAGGCTCCCAAATACTCGCTACTTCCCATCAGCCCCAAGCAACTGCTCCCTCATTTCTGTGTAGTTGCTTATTCTGGATGTTTTGTACAAATGGAGCCATGTGATATATCATCTGTTGTTGATATAGGAAAATCCGGGAGTAATAATTGCCGTCGTAAAGGATCCACTAAAGTTGCTTGGGAACTATTAAGTCACACAAAGCCGAATTTAGCTACATGAGCACTCCTAGCTTCTCTTACGGGGAAAAAGACAATTCTGCCTCACAGGCAGGATGACCCAAGCTAACAGCAGCCTGGGAAAAGCAGCCTAGGCCAACGATGGAGGACTCTGTCTACATTTTTACACTGTAAACCTAACCATTTGCCCAACACCTTGGAATTTCTGTCTCTGTGAAACATGTTTAATTGCTCAAAGTGTAACACGGGGCAGGGAAATTACATAAGCACATAAGGATTTCTGTTCAGGGCTGGTTTCCCTTTTGTGCATTAACCAGAACCAATTGTGTGCTATTTATCCTTTATTAATCTCTAAGTGCTTGGAGCTACTTCTCACTGGGAAGCATGTTAATTCTATACCATTACAGCTGTTTTTCCTCAAGGTCTACTGATTCTGTAGCATGTATCATTACGTCATTCTTGATGGGCAAAAAAAAAACAAAACCCACTCCATCACCTTTTGTTCATCCATTCACCCCTTAGAGAGGAAGGAGGTAACTTTATAGTTTGCCATTGTGGATAACTCTATTTGCATTGCATCTTGTAGTATTCATGGACGCATTCCTATGAGGACATGTTCCCGTTTCTCCTTGGAGTCACACCTAAGAATAGAATTCCTGGGTTAGGTGGTAAGCTCTTGCCTGGCTTTCCAGGACCTGCTAGGAATCGTTTGTCAGGGTGGCTGGACCCTCTCACACCCCCACCAGCACGATGGGAAAACTCCAGTTTCTCTACAGTTCCCAGCCATCATTGCTATTTCTGTTCCTAGCAACATCGCATGCTAGTGCGTGTGATGTGGTACCTCCTTGTGGTTTTGATTAGCATCTCCATGGGGGTTAGTGAAGTTGAGCATCTTTTCATATGCTTATTAGCCATTTGTACATCTTCCTTTGAGAAATGCCTATTTCCATCTTTTGCCCATTTTAAAGAAATTATTTATGTCTTCTAAATACAAGCCCTGATCAGATATAAATCTGCAGTGCTCTCTTACATTTTGTGGGCAGCCTTGTCAATTAATGCGCTTTTATAGAAATTCTAGGTTTACAGAAAAAAAGATTTTTCCCCCCTTGGCAGGACACATGAAGCGTAAATGCTTTTCACTTGGTGTAGTCAAACAGATCTGTCTTTGTTTCCTTCTTGCATTGGGGCTTTCTGTGTCATGACTATGAGTTTATTGCCAAGTTCAAGGTCCAAAGCCTCTGTTTTCTTCCCAGAGTTTTTGTTTCATTTGTTGTAACTTGCTTTTTTGAGCCATAATCTATGTAGCCCAGACTGGCTTTGAACCTGTAATCCTCCTGCTTCTGCCTCGTGAGTGTTGCAATTATAGGTGTGAACTATCAGGCTCAATGGGTCTAAGACTTCCACAGTTGCTCTTATCCTTAGATTCCTGGTACATTTAGAATCAATTTTTGGATAGAGTGTGAGGTGTGATCCAGACATAGATACCTACACCATCTTAAATATATTTATTTTGGCAACTCTTTTTCTGGGCTGGGCTGAGGGGTGGCTCCATGGGCAATACACTTGCTGCATAGGCACAGGGACCTGAGTTAGAATCTTCAGAACTCACCTTAGAAAGAAAACAAAGAAAACCCCAGCAAACAATAGGTGCAGTGGCATGCATCTGTAATCCCAGCCCTTCTGCTGTGAGACAGAAGATGACCACAAGAAAATCCCTGGAACTTCAAGGGCCAGCTATCCTGCTACACAGCCATGACCCCAGAGACACTGTCTCAAACAAGGTAGAAGGCAAGGACTGATAGGCTAGGCTGCCTCTGACCCCATGTGCTTGGCATGGCATATGTGTCCCTGCACTCACAGATATGAACATGCACACGTGCAATTAAAAAAAATCTTCTTTTCTGCTAATCCCTAAGCTCCACGGGAGAGGGATTCTTCTCTGTTTTCTTCCCTGACGTATCTGTTCTCAGCACCAAAGCCTGCTTGGCAATTATCAGGCACACTCTATTTACTGAATAAATGAATAATAATGTGCTCTGCAAATGTTATTTACCATCAGCGTTATTTTACACCCTCAGTTCCTATTTTCTTCAGACCCAGTAGCAGTCTCCAAGGCTTCCTTGCCTTCAGCCTTCCTGGACTACGACATTCCTGGTCATCACCTGACCCCCTTTTGACCTGTGGACACAGGTAATTCAGCCCCACCCCCACCCCAGGTTGTCTGCAGGTTGCTTGATCCTCGCTTTCCTACTCGCTGCTTTCTCTCCACCTCCTCTTTCTGGAAATTTCCTAGCTCCTGGATCACTCTAGTGTCTGACCTCTACAGTTCACCCACCCTTGAGAGGAAATAGCCACCTACCTACTGGTCCTGGAACATCTCCTAGCTGCTACCCTCTCTTGAGGGTTGCTCTCCAGTTTGCCTCAGACCTCCCGTGAGAACTCTGTGGAGAAGCCCAGTAGGATGATCACTATTTTAAAATGGAGCCTGAGGAGGCTGAAGTGAGCTCAACTGGTAGAGCCTTGCAAGCATGAAAACCCAAGTTCCATCCTCAGAATCCACGAAGAAGAAGAAGGAAAAAGAAGGAAGAAGAAGAGGAAGAAGTGGAAGGAAGGAAGGAAGGAAGGAAGGAAGGAAGGAAGGAAGGAAGGAAG
>LOEQ01003454.1:92072-123129 GCA_001685075.1 Bramus lutescens
GTGGGTGTGTGTGTTTGCGTGCATACCTGTGAGGGGGCAGGTAGGCTCCATGGACTAACATGTCTTTTTCTGTTCCTCCCTACCTTGTCTTTTGAGGCAGATTCTCTCACTGAGTCTGGAACTCTCTATTTTGGCTAGGACGGCTGGCCACGAAGCTCTTAGGATTCGTTTGTCTCTTCCCCTAAGCTCTGGGGTTACAAGCATGTATCACCACTCCTGGCTTTTCACATGAGTTCTGGGGTCCCAAACACAGGTCCTTATGATCCATCTCCTCAGTCCCAACTTACTTTTTAATGTTTCTACTTATTCTTTGATAATTTTATATAATAGATTTTGATCATATCCTTCCCTCCCCCAGCTCCTACCTTACTCCCTTTACCCACTCAACTCCATGTTCTTTTTCTTAAAAAAAAATAAACAAACAAAATACCTACATAAAAAGGAAAACAATGGTGCCTGATTTGTGTTGACTAACGACCCGGGAGCATGGGGCCGGCCCTGGAGTGTGGTTGATAAATCTACTCATGGTCACTCCATTGAAGAGAACTGATTTTCCCTCTCCCACAGCCACCAATCTGAACAGACTAAAGAGGACTTTGTGCCCACACCCCTCCTCTCTGCTGGGATTTCAGGCAGTCCTTGAGCACACATCTACCAGTCTCCGTGAGCACGTGTGTGCAACTGCCCAGTTGTCTGGAAATGCTGTTTCCTTGAAGTCTTCCACCCCCCTGGATTTTACAGCCTTTTGCTCTTCCCTCTTCTGAGCTTTAAAAGAGGAATAGGGTCCTACTTAGGACTGTGCACTCCAAAGTCTCTTGGTGTCTCCTTGTTGTCCAGTTGTGGGTCTCTGTGTTAATTACCATCTTTCGTAAGAAGACCGTTTCTCAGACATATCTTGCAGGCAGGTTATTATTGTAGCTTTCAGACCAAATTATTTAAAATTGTGAGATATTTCTAGAATTTTCCAGCTAATGCTTTTGAACCACTTGACCCCAAGAAACCAAATATGTAGACAACGAAACCACAGAGAAGGAATGCCTATCTACATAGATGGGGCAATTTGTGCTGGAATTTGTTAAAAATATTTTTATTTTGAAATCATTTCAGGCTTAAAGGAAAGTCACAAGCGGAGCACAAAGAACCCTTGCATGTCCTTCGCCATCCTTCCATAGATGTGAACATGTGTCACCACCTTTGCCTCCTGTCCCCCTTGGCTCCAGCAACCTACCAGTTTAGCTATCATTTATACCCACACATAAAAAATCTCAGAGATGATGCCCCATCAATACAGTCAGTGGATAGTTCATAAAATCAAGGACACTTTGATAGAAAAGGACCGCATTCAGACCAGGTAGACACAGCACTACCATCTAAGCAACAAAGCCCATTCAAACGCCACCAGTCACCCACGGCTGCTCTGGGCAGAGGGAGAGCATCCCACCTCCAGTCTAGGGTCTTGTATAGGACCCCTAGATGCATCATCATGTCTTTAGTCTATGTTGATATGAAGGCTCCCCAATCTTTTGTGGGCTTTTGAGGGTTGAAGGACTTTGACAGTTTGAAGCATGTATCTTGCTTTGCTGTGGCCGTCTTGTTTTGTTTTGAGACAGGGTCTTACTATGTTACACCAACATGTAGCACCAACCGACAATCCTCCTACTTTAGCCTCTTGAGTGTGGGATTACAAACTTGCACACCCTCATCAGACCAGACTGTCTTAGGTAACATCCCTCATTTGTGGTTTAATAAGCTTTCTCAAGATTCCTGAGGCTCTGTATTCTGGGTTCCTGCTGCTGGGAGGCATATGATATGCAGCTTTCCAGCAACCGCTGATGTTAAGGCTGGTTACTGAGTTAAGGCCTGCCAGGTTTCTCAGCTTTCTCTCTGGAAACGCATCTTCTGGGCATTTCTTTGTCACCATATGTGTATCCTGTCTCAGCACTCACTAGTTTTTGTCCATTGATGACAATTCTTGCCTGAGACAATTCCAGCTACTGCGGGTGCCAGATGGTAACTTTCTAATTCACGATCATTTCAATATTAATTAGCTGGCCTTCAACCGTGAAAGGGGCGCTCATTTCTCATTCATGCATTCATTTGAAATGACTTGTGGGTTTTTAGTTTATTCTGTGGTATCATCTATTGTTAAATTGACTCAATGTCTGATTGACTCCAATGCTCACACAGTCCCTAACATTGCCAGTGGGGACTCCTTCACTCTGGACACTATGATTTGTGGTAGTTCATTGCTGCGGGAAGTTTTTATAAGTGTCCCATCTCTCCGTCTTTACTTCATCCTTCTTTGAGCATTTTTTTTTTTACTTTCAACGCAGGAATATGTCCTAGCACTAGCCAAGAGTTGGTGACATCCCCTAAGGAACCCTAATTTCCTAATTCCTTTTATTGGAAAATATTTAGAAATTAGATCTAAGCTGGGTGTAGTGGTCCACAGCTGCAGTTCTAGTACTTGGAAGGTTCAAGCAAGAAGATCAGGAATTCAAGGCCAACCTTGACTATATAACCAGTTTAAAGCTAACCTAGACCACATGAGCCTTTGTCTTAGAACAAACATCATGCATGCATGCACGCACGCACACACAAACACATACACACACACATGCAAGTTAAGCAAACAATAGAAATATAAAATATATGAGATTCATTTTTGTTTACAATCCATTTGCGGCTTTTGTCTCTGATTTTATTATATTTAATTTTGAAGCATCGCTCTAAATGTCAAAGCTACATAAACATGCATTTAGTGGAGTGTTGCCCGGGACACACATTCCCACAATCCTCTTCTGTTTCTAGCCCCAGTCCTTTACACCACACTGCCAGCTGCCACCATATTTCATTAGCTTCTCCTTGAGTCTTCTTTGTTTTTTTCTCCCTATACAAGATCTTGTTGCGTAGCTCAAACTGCCTTCAAACTCCCAATCCTCCTGCCTCACCCTTTCAGGTGCTGGGATCACAATTAGGAGCCTCCACATCCAGCTTTAGGCTTTTTTGTTTTGTTTTTGTTGTGTAGAAGTGAACATGTCCCCCTTCATTTTCATTTTAACCAAACGGTATCTGCACAGTTTTCTTCTTCTTCTTCTCCTCCTCCTCCTCCTCTTCCTCCTCCCTCCACATCAGCCGCAGATGTTGCCAGTTTCCACAGCTGCACAGCCAGTCGCCAGGTGGATGTCTCTGACCACTCAGATGCTCAGCATGTCGTTCACCTCCAGCATTTTTCACTTAGAATCAATACAGCAAGGAATTGCTCTGCACACGAATATTTTCTCACTCTTTTTTCCTTTGCATTTGTTTTTATATCTCATGCATGTCTGCTGTATCAGTGTATTGTTGTGTCTGCACACATGTGGATGGTCAGAGTACAGCTTTCCGGAACCAGTTTGCTCCTTTCACTGTGCAGCTTCCTGGGAACAAACTCAGGTTGTCAGGCTTGGCAGCAAACGCCTTTACCCTCTGCATCATCTTGGCAGCCCGTTTTCATAACTTTGGAGGTAAATTTCTAGAGGTGGAACTCTTGGCGCAAAGAGAGAATGCACATGTACTATTTTTAGGGCTGGCCAATCAGCCCACCAGGAGGCTGGCACCAGTTTAAAACCCTGTCACGGATGTGTGAGATGACCTGTTTCCCACATCCAGGCCCACACAATGTGCTGCATGCTATGTACTATTTGTCATTTGCCAACCCAAGTGGAAAGTTACCTCTGTGTACCTTAAGTTGGCTCCTCACTGGGAATGGTGCCAAATGTCTTTACATGCAGCTGAGGCTGGTGTGTCTTTTGGCCACTCTGTAGGAGACCCCAGGAACCTACAGCACACACACAGGAGCCTCTGCTTTCTCCCACCTATGTGAGCATGCCACGGTGGGAGAGACTGGCCATCTAGAGGCACCTACATTGAAGATGTGGTAGAGGGATTAGAGAAAGTCATTTGTATGTCTGCTGCTTCTTTTGGAATGGTCCAGACCGGGAGGGAATTGAGGCCACCTGGGTAGCTGTCAGGCTTCTGGAATGAAGAGGATTCAGCTTCTCACGTGGCCCAACCCAGCACAGTCAGGGAAGGGGAGCAGATGACCAGGGAGGAGGTGGGGGCCAGGCGGTGGTAGTAGCTGTTGGGAATGGAGACAACAGCATTGGTGGGAACCACAGATGAACTTTCATCCCTCTCACTGGCTTCACAGCACAGGCAGACGATGCTGGCTATTTTGAGATGTTTCCCAGAATGGCGCTCAATGCATATCACGATCTCTCAAGGCGAGCTGGGGACTAGGCTTCCGAGTTTCCCTCGCTCTCCCCAGCAAACACTCCCACGTGTGCTCAAGCCTCACCTCTGTGAACAGCATGCTAAAGTCACAGCAGACAACCACATCTGTCTCTCATCCTTCCCCAGTATGAAAAAGCACTGTGGCTAGACACCGTTCCAACCTTAGGAACAGGGTCCCCAAATCCGCATCTCTGGGGCTCACTGGCTATTAGTGACCCCAGTTTCTGCCTATATGTTGTATTTTCCATATTTGTTGGGTACAGTTCACTAACACAAGCCTGTAGGGACCTGAGGGGTCCTTCCTGATCTTCAGACACCGTGCGGTATTCCTGTTTCTGATGGGTTTTCCCTAGATGGAAGAGATAAGGTCAAGGTGTTTTTGTAGCCTCCTAGGCAGCACATCCCCTCACCCAGCTGGGTGGTCCAATTTGCACTGCAAATTTCCTCAGACCTCTCCCAGAGGAGAAAGAGAAGCAAAGAGTAGAGTTAGCCTGCCCACAGATCTCTGCCCAGCTGTGTGTACAAGCTTGGCAGCTGTAGCTACGGTGTCTCGCAGAGGTAGGACCAGCCCTGCGCTCAGCTGGGAATCATGGCTGCATTCTGCATGGCATATCCCTCCTCCATTTGCCCGCCTTTGAAATTCTCCACCCTTGAGCCCACAGAACTCCTGAGGACCACTCTTCCTGTTGTCCCCTCCATCTTCACAGAGGGAGCAGAAACGGCCCAGGAGTCTCAGCCCGTTTACCTCACCCCTCTGAGTGGTACCCTCCCATCACCGTTCATTGGGCGTAACTGCAGAATTGAGGCAGAGGCCTCACTTCCCATATACACACCCCAGAACCTTGGGCAACTTTCATGACCATTCTGAGTCTGATTTCCATGTCTCTGAAATGGGTTTAGAAGTTATGTGAAGGCTGGAATTGGGGTCACTGCTCCTTGAGGGTCCTCTGTCAGATACACGGAAGTTGTATGGTGGATCTAAGGCCACCTTTATGTACCCCATCCTTGCTCGGGAGGAGAGGAGANGATCCTTCTTTTTCTCCTACAGACTCTCTGACCCCACTCGATTCCTTCCTTCTTATGGCCACAGCTGAGCAATTGGAAACCTGGTAGTCCAAGTGCACTACCCACTCCCTGGACCCTTCCCTTTGTAACCCCTCCTCTTTCCAAGGGCGTTCTCTCTTCTTCACTTCACCCTTGGATGCTGCCCCTTGCACTCCTCAGTCACTGGTGCCATCTGCTCCTCCTACCACTTGCAGAAGCCCCCTCTGGGTCTTGTGCTGCCCTCTTCACCTCACCCTCCCTCCTCAGCTTTGCTCTGGGTGCCAGGCTCCTCACATGAATGCCCACATGTCTCAAGGCCGATCCTCTCCTGGAAAGGGCCTGTTCTAAGTCACCGACACTGGCTCCATTGTGCTCCCCAGAGGTCATAGCCTCCTCTGAATGACTCAAGACTCAGACTCATGAGAGCAGAAGTAAACAGAGCAAATAACCACATCTGCCTCTCAGTTCTTTGGGCACTTTTTAGTAAGTTGGGTCTACAAAGTAAATAGGGTGTAGGAGAGCCTGGGCATCCAACAAAATATGATTTTTTATATCTGGACATTTCTGCTTCTAGGACCTAACATGGATAGGAAAGGACCGGAGAGAAGAAATTGACTCAAATGAACTTAGCATTAGGCCAGGAACCACCCAATCACCTTCCTCTTTAACTTGTAGTAGAGTTCTTGTCACAGAGGTCATATAAACAGAACTGGATTCAGCCTCAGAGTGGCAGACAGAATGTCCTGTTGTCCTGCAGGCCAGGCCTTCTACTCAGATAAAAGCATCTCTTCTTTAGGCAACCTCAATGAGTCAGTGGCACAATGACTTATCTCCCGTTGACCTGACTGCGTTTGGAATCACCTAGGAGATACACTCATGGGTGTCTTCAGGAAAGTTAACCAAGGAAAAAAGACCCATGCTAAATTTGGATGGCACCATCCCCTGAGCTGGGATCTGAGGCTGAATAAAGAGGGGAAAAGGGAGAAGGTAGCACTCACCAGATTCCTGCATTAGCATTGCCTTATTCACCATGGCCGACTGTACACCCTCAAACCATGAGTCAAAGGACACCCTTCCTGCCTTAAGCTGCTTTTGTCAAACATTTTGGCACAATACCAAGAAAAGTCACTAATAATACAGTCATCTTCCAAAATCCTCTTGGGAAGACAACTTTCTAAATGTTTGAATACTTAATACTTATTTCTTTAGGATAAACAGTATCTTTAATTCCAGAAGCTTTGTCATAATATATGACTGTAAGGAAACTCAACACATTCCCAAAGAATGCTACCAGGACAAATGCGCTGTTTAAGAAAAGTCAACATCTTACTAATTAGCATTGTCATGCCAATTTTAAGCTGTGTCATCGAATAATTGAATTTGTGACTTCATGTTCAGATTGTACTTTGTAAAAACTTAGGAGATTAAGTATCATTAAATTTAAAGTTAAATACTGGGAGTGATTTATGAACATAGTCTTCAGTGGGTAAGGAAATTCAATTTATTAAGTCATAAAAGACCTGATAAAATTAATGGTTCAGCATTGTTAGACTTGTACATGAAGTAACAAGTCCATTAAGGATTTAAAATCCCATGGTACACTAGACCTGCCACATGCTGGGCCTGGTGACTCCCATTGCCTAGAGAAACCACGACAGTACAAGACAGTCTGTTCTTGCAGGGTCCCTAAACCCACTGGCCTGGTAGGAAGTCCTTCCCTACCCCTGTGTCCTAATTCCTGGTCTCAGAACCACTTCCCCAGCAACTCCTCAGTACATTAGGGTCTGGAATGTCCCTCAAGGACCTGGTGTTCAGGCCTTGTTCCTCAGCATGGAACTATTGGGAGTCTGTAGAAACTACTTAGAGATAGGTCTCCAGTTATTGGGTGAGAGCCTAAGGCTGTCCTCTCTCTTTCTGCTCCTTGGCTCATGATCTGAGTGTGTTTTGATTCACCATGTGTTCCCGCCATGATGTGCCTACTAACTACAGGCCTCCAACGGTGAGGACAATGAATCAGGAACTAGGCGTAACTGAGGCAAATGCTCTCCTTTCATGAATTGACTATCTCAGGTCCTTGTCATAGTGATGGAGGGTTGACAAGGCTCTTCTGCTTAGGGAAGGCAGCATAATCCTGAGTCCTCCTCCACCTTGCCAAGCTGATACCCCAAGGGCAACAATTTTACACTTGCCTGCCATGTTCCGGATGTTGTCACCACAGAGCGACAGACAACAGACAAAACCCAGTCAGACCCTGGCCTTACAGCTTGAGCTCGGTGGTGGAAAGAAGCAGGTGAGGGAGGCCAGGCATGGTAGGGCACACCTATAATCCCAGAACTCTGGAGGCTGAGGGTTGTAAGGCCCACATCCACAGAGTGAGGTCCTGTCTCAAAAAAGCAAAGTTTGAGTAAACATTATTCTAAGAGACAATGAGACAAGGATTAAAGGAACCCTAAGTACGTTGAGAAGTACCATCCTGCTCTTAGGGGTCATGGAAGGCTCCCTGTAGGAAGGACTGCCTGGGCCCACAGGAACACTCTTTCTGGTCTTGGTGAGGAAAGAGTGGGAATAATGGAGAATGATGCCGGCACAGGATCTAAGGGAATCTGGCCACTCACTCTCATCAGAGCTCAGAGTGTTCCTCCTCACCTCTCTTTTTTCCCTACCCCTCCTCCTTCCCTTCTTCTCTCTCCTCCTCAAAATCAATATTATAGTTCAGGGAGACTGTAAAACCTCTGAAGTTGTTTTTCACATGCTTTTCCCTGAAGGGATTTCCATAGCTGACAGCAAACTCTCAAAAACAAAGCAAAACCAGTCATGTTTGGTTTTATCCTAGGTGTCTGGCTCCAGGCAGTGTCAGGAGTAGGCTCACTCTCCTGGCATGGGTCTCAGGCTAGATCAGTCATTGGTTGGCCACTCTTACAATCTCTGTGCCACCCTTACCCCAGCACATCCCAGAGGCAGGACAGACTCAAACATGACTGGAAAAAAAAAGTGTCAGTGTGATGATACCTAATGATATTCTGCTATACTCATAGATCGGTGCTTAGTCCAACAGTCAACGGAGAGGCTTCATGCAGCAACTGAAGGAAACAGATGCAGAGAGCCACAGCCAAACATTAGGCTGAGATCGGGGAAGCCCGCTGAAGAGAGAGAGGAAGTAGGAGCCAGAAGGGTCAAGGTCATCACAAGAAAACCCACAGAAACAACCAACCTGCACTCAAAGGAAGGAGCTCACAGAGACCAAATCAACAACCAGGAAGCCTGCATGGGACTGACCTAGGCACTCTGTGTATGTGTGACAGTTGTGTAGCTTGGCCTTCTTGTGGGACTCCTAACAGTGGGAGCAGGGGCTGTCTCTGACTCTCTTGCTGGCTTTTGGAACCCTATTCCCCATATTGGATTGCCTTACCCAGTCTTAATACAAGGGGAGGTACTTAGTCTTATTACAACTTGAAATGCCATGGGAGGCCTGCCATTTTCTGAATAGAAACATAGGAGTGGATGGGGAGGAGTCACAGGACTTCTGGCAAATTTTCTCCACTCTGTTCTGGTCATTCAATGCTAATGTCAAAGGAGGAGCTTTGTTCTTTGAGAAAGGGTTTCACTTTATAGCCCTAGGCCAGCCTTACATGCACCATGCAGACCAGGCTGGCCTTGAGCTTTTGGTAATCCTCTTGCCTCTGCATCGATAGTGTTAGGGTTATAGGTGAGCACTCAGCTGAAGGAAGGGCTCTTACATGTTTCCACCCAGTGCTCCTAAGTCTGATACTTATTACTAATAAAATTATAGGCAGTGACTCATATGAATCAAATGTTCCTGTTTGCTGGGTATATGCCAAATGCTTGTCACATACTATCTCGCTTAATCCCATAAAGTAGATTTTTATTGTCTCCATTTTATACATAAGGGAAACAAGCCACAGAAAGGGTAGGGAACTTTCTAAAAGTGATGATACCTTGTTGAATCCATACTCTTTGGAACCACAGCAATCTGAAGTATTTTTCTCTCTTAACCACTCCTCTGTAATTCAAGAGGCCCAGCTTCACAGGCAGTTCCACTGATGCAAAGTATTCTGCTGTCTTAAGGAAGTACCACTGCCAGGCAATCTTCATGAAGTGCCCCTCTGATGGATCAGAAACTATCACCCATGAGGCAACGGCACAGAGTAACAAGACGGTGGTACAACAAATCCTGAGATGATTGTTGGGGTGTGTGTGTGTGTGTGTGTGTGTGTGTGCAGTTTTCTCCCTACCCAGTAGCACAGAAAGTCATTTTCGTAAAGCACAACAGATACAACCAAACCGGAATCTTTCATGCTGTATTTGCACAGCTGCCCTTTCAAACCCAAGCTACTCCCCTGCTGAAAATCCCAATAGACGTGTGGTCCTCTTTTTGCTGCCTCCAAACACAGCTCCAATGTGGGCTCCTCCCCGTGGCCAGAGTCCATCAGGCAGTACTGTTCATGGACGTCTTCTTTTGCAATGAGTTCCCCCATGTAGAATTCCCCAGAAAGGAGGTGGTACATGTTCTACAAGAGAGCAAGGACACCGTGCTGGGCCCAGTCAGCAGGGAGGCCTCAGTCATTAAAACGTACACTAGAAAGCCTAGCTAAAGAAAGGGCTGGGACCATCCTAAAAGCGCCTAGGGTAGGATTTGAGTTCAAGTCCTCTGGAGACACAGAAGTCTTAAGTATTTTTCCTTCTCAGCCATTGTTCTGTGTTCAGGAGATGCGACTTCACGGCCAGTTCCAAGGTTTACTCCATATGCATGGGCATAGAAACTTCAGGGATTCGGGAAGACATGAAGATGGGTGGCCTAGCCATCAGGAGAGCAAGAACAGCCTGGGACACCGGGCTTACTGCCTTATTCACAGGCCTAGCACATTCTAGCAAGAAGGGCAGACACAAGAAAGAGAAACTCAGCCCACTCTCCTTTCTCCCAGAACTCTGTGATGGCTGGGCTATAATATGCCCTGCCTAAGGCTCATAGGTCGGATCGCTGATGGCCAGTTATGGATCCAATCACTGAGAGATGACTGGGCCCTGGACATGCCAATCTAATCAATGGATTCATCATCTCCTTTGTGGATTCATAATTTGATGATATTGTTACAGAGGAGGACTAGACAGAGGAGAACTGAGAATATGTTCTTAAGGATTGCATCTTGTCCCTAGCCTCTCCCCCACCCCCTCCTATGCTTGCATCCCTGATAGCAACTTGAATATGATGTGCTGCCTCACCAGAGGCCCACAGCATTGGAGCCAAGCAACCACGGACTACTACCTTGATCCAAAATAAATCTTTTGATCCTACGTTGTCGATCACAGGTATTCTACCACAGCTGATGAACTTGACTCTAAAAGAATCATGGCTTGCATGGATGATGGACAGGACTTATCTTTGAAGAACTCTCTCAACTGAAGTTAAGACACCACCAATAGAAGCCCAAGTGATGCTGGCCACAGGGAAGCAGCCTTCCTTCAAATCCCTAACCTGATACAGACCTTCAGTAAGCTTGGATGGGTTTTTGTGACTCAGGGTTCCAACTGTTCTGTGGCTAACACCTCTTCTAGGTACCCCTTAAACGTTCTCTGCAAGGACAATGTACCAAGTAAAAAGGTAGCTAGCAATGCCACTCACGGGCAAAGTGCCTGCCTAGCATGCAGGAAGCTCTGGGTGTTATCTCTGTCACTGCATAACCAGGTGAGCTGGCAAGCACCTGCAGACCCAGCACTTGGGAGGAGGTAGCTGGAAGCAGGCAAACCAAGATTTGGAGTAGCAAAGCTAGAGATATGGTTCAGCAGTTAGGAGCGCTGGATATTCTTGTAAAGGACCTCAGTTCAGTTCCCAGCACCCACATGGCGGTCCACAACCACCTGTAACTCCAGTTACAGGGGATCCTATGCCCTCTCCTGACCTCTGTGGGCACTGGGCACCAGGTACAAATGTAATGCACCTACATGTATGTAGGTAAAATACTCATACACATAAAATAAGTATTTCTTTAAATGAATTTTTAAAAAGCAAAGTAAGATAATATATGTCTGCATTCTCAATGACAAAGTTCCCTAAAGACACCCTCCACTTGGTGTTGTGTCTATGCCAACAGGCAAGGGATCTTCCTTCTCCTTCTCTTCTCTGGCCTGCTTCTTTCTGCAGGAGCATAGGTGGGTTTGCTTGTCCAATGTCCAAGGCACACATCAGAAGAATGACTAGCAGAGTGACAAGCTGAGAGGGAAAGAAGTGATGGGGGAGACTGTCACCCGGAGGATTAATGTCACCAGCAGAGCCCTTCTGCATGCCCTCCCTGCCCCTGTGGGCCTGCTGGTAACTGTTGTAGTTTTTGAATGAACAAGACATGCTTACACATTACCCAGAATGCTCATCTCCCGCCTTCCCCACCCTTCGACAGTACGGAAACTCGAACCCGTGGCACTGGTTCTCTGAGCCTGCACAGACCCACTACCTAGACAGGGAGGCCGGTGAGAGAGATCTGTGCACTGGACTCACAGCATGGTTCCATTCAGAGGGAGTGGCCTGGAACAGGTCCTCGGTTCAGGCAAACGCTGTCATCCAATGAATCCTTCATCTAAAGGAGAAAATACAACCACAGTGTTGGAAAAGAAATCTAGAAAGCGGACACTCCAGGCTCTGTGGTTTTTGCTTATACCATGGGAGGACAGAAAACACAACCAGCAGAGGGCGATCTGATCCTGCCCATTTCAGAGGCAGGTAGGCAAACGACGGATGGGAAGCTGTGAGGGTCAAGCAGGATACATTTGCGAAGCGAACAGAGGTGGAGGAGAAAAAGAACAAGATGTTGGGAGAAAAAGAAGAAAGGAAGCCTCTCAGGACCAAGAAGTAAGAATAGACTTGGGCCGGATGGGTTTGACCCCTTGAATGCTTTGGGTTTCGAGCCTTGTCTTTTTACTGAAACAGTTCTAATCTGAGCTGTAGTTTTCCAGCGCATACCCTTCCATAGCAGACGATGCTGGGCATTGGCGTCAGGAGCGATTAGATAGTTTTCAGGTACCAGTCAAAGGTTTTGCATTTCAGTTTCTCCCGGAGTGCCTTTCTGGAAGAAATGTCTCCGCAGTCGATTCCAGAGTTCTAAAGAGAAAATATGAGTGGTATATGCTCGTTAGACTTCAAAACACCATGACTCCATCAGTTGCTGTGGACTGTGTGGGCACTGGCTGTTTTCTCAGAACCTAGAGGTGACCTTGACAGCTCATATTCACAGGGAAAGCAGAAGCCTGGAGTCCTAGGAGCCCCGGCTAGCTTCTTGTCCTCATAGAGCCTGTGTGTGGGCCACTCAAGCTGTTGCTCATGACTGATCTCTCCTGTTTTGAGATGCCACTGGCACCAAAGACATATAAAATACAATGGCCAGAAAATACTTAAATAAAACTTCCGGCATCAAGCTTTGGCCTGTGATGGGAACTTTGCAGAAGTGTTGTTTGCGAGGAGCCACTGTGAAGGGAGGCAGACGGAGAAGAAAATGCAGAAACTGTGTGTATCTACCATCTTCCCAGAATTCTTGTGAGGTCTGTTTCTGAGGGTACTCAGTTCATTGCTTTAGGGAACTTCCCTTACAGCTCAGCACAACCGGAATGCCACGCTGCTGAGATAGAAAGCTAAGGATTATGGGGATGAGGAGAAGGGGCTCATTTGCCCACCAGGCCTGCTAGCCTGAACGCCAGGAGACTCCCCCTCCAGACAGGGAGCTAACTGCAGGACCCTGCCGACATCTTATTAACCACTTTCATGACTTTGAACTCTGAAGGAGGTTCAAGAATTTCTGCACATTTTTATCTTCTCCTGAACTAGTGGCTCCTGAGCCACACCCCGCTCCTGCTCTCTAGGCTTTTTTTTTTCCTAGGCTAATCCCACAGACTCCCCAGCTTTCTGGAGACTCCCCAAATATCTCCTGTGATGGAAAAGGAGTTTGCCAATGAGGTGACTGGTCTCTATGAGCCAAGCGCATCTCAACAAACAGGATCCAGAGGGCAGGGAGAAAACAGCACAGCCTCAGGCAGACGGGATAAAGTGGGCTCAGCTTAGAGCACCCCATTCATGTGAATCCAACAATACTACAGAACCTCCTCCCTTACATCCACGCCACTGCCCTACCTGTGCCCCCTTAAGAGAGCAAATGCCTGGGCATGTTGCTCTGTTGGGAAAATGCTAGCCTTGCATGCATGAAGCCCTGGGTTTGATCCCCAGCACTGCATGAAACCAAGTGTGGTGGCACATGCTTATAATCCTGGCCCTTAGGAAATGGAGGTAGGAGGGTCAGAAACCCAGGGTCCTCCTCAAAGCCAGTCAGGGCTACACAAGTCCCTATTTCAGAGGAAGATGGAGGACGAAAAGGCCCTGTGTTCAACGCTTCTCACTATCAAGTGAAGAACACGGAATCTGGAAGGTGGACGTGTCTGAGTTTTGTCTCTGCTCCTCACTGTCTGCACCAGTGTTATCTTCAACCATTTCTTTCCAACTCTCTTTGTCTCTGGGCTTCCTCATCCACAAAACATCCTGGAGATACATGTTGATAGTTAAAGAACATATATGAGCCAGTATGTGGGCTCAGGCCTATATTCCCATCACTGAGGAAACTGAGGCAGGATTACCATGAGCTCTACGCCAGCCTCAGATACTGTGAAGACCCCATCTTAAAAAAAAAAAAAGGAGAAAATTGAATACATCAAGTATCTGGACACAGGGTCATACATCCATCCAACTGCAAACTGTAGTCACACTGGGGACCGTACCTTACTCCATCAAGCCTAGGATGCTTCGTTTGTCCCCTAGCTTCTCATCCCCCACCATTACTGCCACCTCCTCCTCTTTTATTTTTCCTTCTATTCAGTGCATGACC
This sequence comes from Bramus lutescens, assembly GCA_001685075.1. Taxonomy (NCBI): domain Eukaryota; kingdom Metazoa; phylum Chordata; class Mammalia; order Rodentia; family Cricetidae; genus Bramus; species Bramus lutescens. Next base: position 106,271 of record LOEQ01003454.1, read on the forward strand.
AACCTCGAGAGGAATGTTCCAGGCCAAGTAGACCATGTATTTGTGTTTGTCCATCCAGATTTCAGCCACTCGCAGAGCATTCTGCCTCAAGGGAATCGCTGGGTCCATGGCATAGGGCTTGTGGGATCTCCCAGGTGAGCGACCCAGGAGCAGGGTTAGATCTCAATCTTCCCTCCACACTGCCACACCTGCAGGAGAGAGACAATGCCACCTTCCTTTAATAACAGGGTCCTACAGCCAAAGAACTGGCAAAGCCTCTCTCTCTCTCTCTCTCTCTCTCTCTCTCTCTCTCTTTCTGATTTTTTTGAGGCAGGGTTTCTCTGGTGTAACAGCTCTGGTTGACCTGGAACTCTCTTTGTTGACCAGGCTGACCCTGAATTCACAGAGATCCTCCTGCCTCTTCCTCCCAAGTGCTGGGATTAAAGGCGTGTGCCACCACTGCCCAGCGAGACCCTCCCCTTTTGAGACAGGGTCTCACCCTGTAGCTTGAGTTGGCCTGGAGCTCATTATTTAGCCTGAATTAGCTTCATTACAGTCTTCCAGCCTTAGTTCCTTGAGTGCTGGATTGGGGACAAGGGCCACCACAACCAGCTTGGGAAACTTCACTCTCCCCATTCCCACCTCAATGGCACCTCCCAGAGGTCTCACATAAATCGACCTAGTCTGTCAAACTGCTTCTCTCCTGGTGTCAAACAGCTCTGTCTGTTCCACCTCCTTCCGGAAGTTCTCCTGAAAGGCTCAGAGAAAGGATTGCCTGTTCCTCAGAATGAGAAAGCCCAAGACACCAGAGGCTCCACACCCTGAGCCATTCGCTAGCCAGCTTCCCATAATCCTTTTCTGATAGCATGCAAGATGCACATCTGTATGGTGGACAGATGTTGGTAGCCTCCTTGGTCCCTCTTCCTGGGGCCAGCATCCTCCCCCAACCCTTTTCCCTTGAGTATAGGCCTGCCACCTTCCGCACAACAAACCATGGCAGAAACAACAGGATGCTCTTGAATATATGTGTGGCTATGTGATAAAAGACAGCACCACTCATCTTGCTAGAAGACATAATCTTTTGTTGACTTTAAAGAAGCAAGCCACTGTGGGATAAGCTACCAAACAGGGAGGGACACATGACCAGAAACTGAGTGACTTCCAAGTGCCAGTCAGCAGAAAACCTGAATGTTGCTCAGTTGGTTAAGACTTCAAGGCGCTGAACGCTATCAACATCCTGTGACCTTAAATGCGAACCCTTCCCCAGTCCTGCCTAAAGGAAAGCCCAGTACTGACTGGCTATTGGTGTTCAGCCTTGCATAGAGCCTGATCACAGATGCTGTGAGTTTATAAATACATCTTGCTAGATGTGATGATGTGCACCTGTAACCTCAGCCGTGGGCAGATGAAAGCAGGTGCTTTGAATGTTCAAGAACACCTTGGTCTACATAGCAAGTTGAAAGCCAGTCAAGACCACGTAATGAGACCCTGTCTGGGGGCGGGGAACCTGAAAAGAGCAGAAAGGAAAGTGGGGGAGGGAAGGAGGGCAGGGGAAAATACAGAGAAAGGCCTTCCGAGGACTTCCTGGCCCAGGTCTGTCATTCCAGCTACCCTAGAGGCTGAGGGAAAAATGCAAATTCAAAGCTTATCTGAACTACAGAGTCAGTTCAAGGCCATCCTGAGCAACTTAGTGGTGGGTCCCATCTCAAGGCCAAAAGTAAAAAGCAGCCTGGGAATATAGATCAGTAGTAATGAGTCCCCAGCACTTAAAGGAAAAGGAAAGAATGCATCTTGATCTAAGATGCCTGGTTTGACTTAATGTTACACAATGAGATGTAACTAACTTGTGCAGTTCTTCCCCATATTCCCAGGACTTGTGGTCCAGCAATGATTAGTCTTTCAGCCAACCTGATGGAGCTCCAGCTCACTTGATGACTCACTGGCTCACTCTCTGGAGCACCGGCTCACTCTCTGGAGCACCGGCTCACTCTCTGGAGCACCGGCTCACTCGATGGAGCACTGGCTCACTCTCTGGAGCACCGGCTCACTGTCTGAAAATATGTGCTCATATTTGGCATCAAAATGTGAGATTTTTGAAGATTTATTTTCTTAATTAAATGATATGTGTGTGTCTGGGGTGGTGGAGTTGGTATGTGTATAAGAATACAGATGCCCACAGAAACTAGAAAAGGGCATCAGATCCCCTGACGATGGAGTTAAAAGTTGTTGTGAGCTGCCTGCCATGGGTGCTGGGAATTGAACACACTACATATTCTTAACCACTGAGCCATTTCTCCAACTCCCCAAAAATACGGTTTGGGTGACAGTTGATTTTTCTCATTCTACTGGGCTAATACCATATTCCCCGTGTCTTCTCCTTGTGGTGACCTCAAGAGGTGGCAATTTCTGGCAAAATTCTGGCAAGTTGCTCCAATTTAGGTTGAAACCTCCTATACCCTGCCCTGACCCAAGAGCTGCTGGCCCATCCCTTGCCAATTCAGTTAGCACAGCAGAAGTGTGTCCCCCCCGAGGAATGAATCTTATCACGTACACTCAGAATTGGTGACCCTCATCTCCTGCTCCTTCAGCTCTTGATCCACAGAGGAGTTTCCATCCTGAACAGTCAGGCGCCTGATGTAGGAGGGTCTTCTATCTATCTGTTGCTTTCATTGGTTAATTAATANCAATTTGTGTGTTGTTATTTCGGGGTATAAGCTAGTCGTGCGGGAGCCGGGCGGAACGAAAAGCAGGCCTGCTCTCCCCTATCACTACAGGCACCCATCTCAACTCCACAGCTGGCTAGTTACACAAATCGCCACCTTCCTGAGCCTCTGCTCACTCAAGCACAGAAAGAGTCAGCTGCCTTGGGGCTGTTAGGAGGACTCGATGGCATACCAAGTACTAGTGGCTCCAACAAGGAAACAAAAGCAGATCTTTCCAAGTCCTTCTCTGTCTCTCCTCATTAGCTCAGATCTTGTAGACATTATATCCTAATTTAACTTGTTTCTGGCTTTTTTTTCCCCAATCAATCATTTAAGAATTCAAATTCAAACACTGGGGCCTGGAGAAATGACGCAGTGGTCTAGAGTCCCAGATGTCCTGAGTTAGATTCCAGGCACCAGGCTGCTCACAACTGTCTGTAACTCCGATTCCAGGGGAGATGGTGCCCTCTTCTGGCCACCATAGGTACTGCATACATGTGGTGCCGAGAAAAGGCAAAACAACTACATGCAGAAAATAATTTTCTAAAAACTTGTTTCAAGAACAAGGTAAAGTATGTTGGCTCATGCCTATAATCCCTGTACAAGAGATTCTGAGGTAGGAGATCACCATGAGTTCAAGAGCAGCTTGGACAAAATGCAAGACCCTGTTCAAAAACAAAACAGAAAATTAAGCTTTTGTTTCAGTTTTTACAGTTGATGGGATTTTACAATTCATGTAAATTTAGGAAATGAAAAAATGTAGCAGTTTGCATAAGAACCTCTGCATCCATATTAAAAATAAAGATTATTTGTAAAATAATAAATTTTATCAATTGTTCTTGTTGAACAATTTTAAACTTGGCTATTTATTTATTCATTAGTTTATTTGTTTTTAATTAAAATGTGTTTATAAGTGCTGTATTTAACCACATGTTTGTATAGATGTATATACATGTGGAGATCCACAGTGCCTCTGGGAGTCTGCCCAGGGTCTCTCACTGAACCTGAAGCTCATCCACTGAGCTAAGCTGGCTGGCCAACGAGCCTCAGGGACCCCCAAGACTGGGGTGCCAGGCATCTTATGTGAGGTTTAGGGATCCTAGATAAAATCCTCATGCTTGATTATTTGCTTATAGCATATTATTCCATTCTTTGAGACAGGGTCTCACTTTAGAGCCCAAGCTGAGCCTTGAACTCACAGCAATCCTGCCCGAGCCTCCTGTGTGCTGGAGTCGCAGGCAGGAACCACCACCTCTGACTTTATTATCCCAATGTGTTGTCACTTTCCAGTCTATTGCTTCTCCTTTCACCCCTTCCATAGACGAGAAGTTTCTGTTCATAGCACCTGTCCTAATGTTTCTCACGAATTTAACCCTCACCATGCGGAACACACGGGTGTTATTTTATCCTCACTTAATAACTTGTCCGTATTTGTCAGGGAGCATGTGACAGCCAGATTATGAACCCAGCAGTCCACACGTCACTCTCTGGAACAGTGCCTATGATACAGGAGCTTCCTGAATGCTGTCATTTTCCTAACCCCTCATTGCCCCCCCCCACACACACCCACAGGCATGAATAAAACACTGCCTGTTAGAAGATGAACAGTCCATACCACTCCAGTGTTCTCCAGGTTCTGCTCTCAAAGAAAGGCAGATCCCCACAGATGGCCAGATGGAAATGCTGGGCACACTACCCGTCAGGGAAATGAAAACTCAAACCCACAATGATGGGTCACTTCTTCCTGTTAGAAGACCTGCTATCCAAAGGACAAAATCAGCAAATGCTGACAAGGACCTGAAGAAAATGGAACTCTTAACACTGGGACAAGAATGTAAGTTATTAGGATCATTATATAAAACAATATGCAAGGTCCTTGTGGTAGTTTGAAAGAAAATGGCCCCCAAAGGGAGTGGCACTATTAGGAGGTGTGGCCTTGTTGGAGGAAGTGTGTCACTGTAGGGGTGGACTTTGAGGTATCTTTTGCTCAAGCTTCCCTCAGTGTGACAGTCAGTCAACTTCCTGTGGCCTGCAAGATGCAGCATTCTCAGCTCTGCCTTCATGCCACCATGCTCTCTGCCATGATGATAATGGACTGAACTTCTGAAACTGTGAGTCACTCCAATTAAATGTTTTCTTTATAAGACTTGCTGTGGTCATGATGTCTCTTCACAGCAATAAAGACCCTAAGAAGGAAGTTAATACTAGGGACTAGGGTATAACTGATAGGCCTGACCACAGTATTATTTGGAGTGATATGGACATTGGTACTTTGGGTTGTAGGCAGAAGTTTCTGTTCTGCCTCATCCCACAGTCATTCAACCCCAAAGAAACACACAGAGGCTTATATTAATTATAAACTGTTGGGCCTCTTTGTAGTAAGAAGGGTTGCTTGTTGGTTCCTGGCCACCCAGCTAGCTTAGACTCAAAATAATAATACAGTAACTATATTATTTAAAACACTGCTTGGCCCATTAGCTCTAGCTTCTTATTGGTTAACTCTTACATCTTAATTTAACCCATCTCCATTAATCTGTGTATCACCGTGTGGCTGTGGCTTATCAGCTAAAGTTTAGGCATTTCTGACTCTGGTGGCTCCATGGCTTCTCTCTGACTCTTCCCTTCTTCCTCCCAGCATTTAACCCAGCCTTCTTTGCCTACCTAAGTTCTGCCTTGCTATAGGTCCAAAGCAGTTTCTTTATTCATTAACTAATAAGAGCAACACATAGACAGAAGGACTTCCCACACCCCTCTTAGCTCAGGCTTATTATTAACTAGACCCTACAATTTAAATCATAATTCTTATATACATTTAGCCACATGGCTTGGTAACTTTTATCATAAGGCATCCTTATCTTACTTCCTCTGCATCTGCCTGATGACTGTGTCTCTGTATTTCCTCTTACCAGAATTCTCCTATTCTGATTGCCCCACCTATACTTCCTGCCTGGCTACTGATCAATCAGTGTTTTATTAGACTAATACAAGTGACAAATCTTTACAGTATACAAGAGCATTATCCCACAATATTTCTCCTTTTCAAAACAAAAACCTGGTTCTAATCTCCTTTGCTTAGCTTTTTTTTCCCTGACCATTATCTATAAGAACTTATAACTAACATGCTAAACAAAGACAAATATCCATAATCCCTTTTGGCGGAATGTGGGTGCAGTTTTCTAAGATAATTCCTTCTGATTGGGTGCACTGATAATCTTAATGGGGACCAAAGAAAATTTAGGATTATGGTCAAGTCCTGACTGAAGTACTAACTGGATCATCTTAGCTAGCAGTTTTGAAGTTGTTCTAGATGTAAAACTCAGAGTAAACTGTAACAGAGGCACTCTAAAGTGACACATCATCTGGGCCATCCACTCCTTTCAGAGATTTTTCTGAATTATTTCCTTAATCCAGAATGAATTTACCACCTCTCATATTCCATATAAACAAAAGCAGAACCTTTTTTACCAAAGTAACATATCTTTTAACTTATATTTTGAAGCCAAGACATTTTAAAATAAATAGGTTGGTTTAATCCAGCAGCATTTATAACCAAATGTTCTTTTAACAGCTGTTGCTCCTTCCTCAGGAGTCAAACAATTCAAAGACAACAAAATAACATACAATATTCAGATTCACTGTGTATTTTCTGTCTTTATGTGGCTTTTCTTAAGACTCTATTTCTTTTATTTTTAACTTTTGTTGTTTTGAGGCAGGGTTTCTCTGTGTATCTTTGGCTGCTCTGGATCTCACTCTATAGAGCAGGCTAATCTTGAAATCAGAGATCTGCCTGCCTCTGCCTCCCAAGTGCTGGGATTAAATGCACGTGCCACCATACCCAATTACTCTATTTCATTTGTTTAAGGACTTTCTCTATCCTTTTTCTTTTCTCTCCCAAGCCTACATATATTCTAACACATTGTAAATAATTTAGAGGGTTTTTTTCTCATCTGAATCTGTCTTTACTGTATATGTCTATCTTTTTTTGACCACATGAGTCTTTAATCTGCTAAGTGCCATGGCTAGGATTAAAGGTGATTAAAGGCTTTGATGACTGGATCCACCCCATTCCTTAGCTTTCTAAGAGTCTAGCTTCATGGTGGAGGGACTGGCAGGAGCCATGTTTAATGCCACAACTCTGTGGAGTTTCAAGGTCCATTCCACCACCAAGAAGCCTGATGCCAGCTGCTCATAAACACCATTTAAGTGTTAGTGGCAGCCTCTTAAAAGAGCCACCATGTGGTTTTTGTTGCTAATGCTGAGTCACTGAGTCAGGAAGCCTCAATTAAAGAAACTACTTCTCTGTTCACAGCCAGCAAACAGAGCCTACCAGAGAAAAGACAGTTGCCAAGAAGCTGCTCTTAACTCTGTGCTTGTCTGTCTAGCTTTCTCAGGCTATCTGTGGAAATTCTTGCCAAAGGTTCGGGGACCATTTGTAGACAGATGTTTCTGTCCCACCTGGTCCCACGGCTGTTCAGTTCCAAAGAAACACACAGAGGCTTATATTAATTATAAACTGTTAGGCTTCTTAGCTCAGGCTTATTATTAACTAGCTCTTACAACTTAAATTAACCCATAATTCTTATCTATGTTTAGCCAGGTGACTTGGTACTTCTCTCAGTGAGGTATTCTCATCTTATTTCCTCTGCATCTGGCTGGTAACTATGTCTCTGAATTTGCTCTTCCCAGAATTATACTAGTCTGACGACCCCGCCTATACCTCCTGCCTGACTACTAGCCAATCAGTGTTTTATTAAGTCAATATGAGGGACAAATCTTTACAGTATACAAGAGCATTTTCCCACAGCTTTGGGTTATGAAAGAAGTGGAATGATTTAAGCATTGATTAATAGGCCATACTCATAGGAGCATGGAAGGCAGTGGTGCTGAGTGTGATTTGATGAACTCTCTGAGGTTGTATCAAGAAGTTTCAGAGGAGAAGAATTTAATACATTGCCTAGAAGTTGTTCTTGTGGCATTTTGGTGAAGGAAGTGGCTGCCTTTTGTCTGAAGAGTCTGCCTGAGGCTAAAGTTAAGAGTTTTGGGTTAATTCCTTTAGCAGAGGAAGGAAATCTCCAAACTGCCTAGTATAGACTCTATTGTGTAGATATTAGTGGTAACTATAATGAAGATATATAATGAAAAGGAACAAGCTGAACAAGGGGAAATGTTTGAGAAGAGAATGGGCAGCAGAAAGTGAAACAAAACTAAATCTTCTGTTCAAGAAGATAAATGGATTAAGAAATTGAATAAAGGGAGTGATGACCTCGAAGCAAGATCCTGCCCAGTTAAGCTTCAGACTTGCAAAAAGGAACTGAAGAAAAGCTTAGAGCCAGGTGTGGTGGGGTACACTTTTAGTCCCAGCACTGGGAAGGCAGAGGCTGGTGAATCTCTGTTTGAGGCCAGCCTGGCCTACAGAGCAAGTTTCAGGACAGTCAAGCTTAGGCAGTGAAGGACAGAAAGCTGGTGAAGATGTAATTGGATGAGGGGGCCACATTCCAACCCCAGTAAACAGCAGAACTTGGAAGCTTCAGTTACGTGGTTCTGGATTTAGAGCTAAAGATCAAAGAAAGGAGTTATGGAATAAAGCCACTGAGGCCAGTCATGTGTCAGGGGTGTCCCTGAATGGAGGCCAATAGAAAAGCCATTGAGTGAAGCTGTGAAGTTGAAGTCTGGATCGCCATGGAGAACCCAAGATGTTAGAGATGCCAGAGTCATGGGATACCTTCCAAGGAGAGCTGCTAACAGGGAGTGGAACCAGCCAGAGAGGAAGCTGTTATAGTCAACAAAGCTGGAACAGAATTAGAGATCTAAAGAGAATTTTGTTATCAGACATGGAGCTGCAGAGTTTGGAGTTTGCCCAGCTTGTTTTCGGTGCTTTTGTCCAGTATTTCCTTGCTCTGCTCCTTTCCCCGTGGTTTGGAATGGTAATGTACACCCTGTACCATTATAACTTGGAAGTATGTGATCTGCTTTTCTGTTGATTTTTGTAGAGGGATTACAATTAAGAGATTGCCATGTCTCTCAAAAGAGACTTTGAACTTTGAAACAGTTTGAGATTGATATTGTTTGGTCAAAAGTGAGATACCAGCCCTCTGACACCCCTAGATCCAAGGAGCCTGGAAGCATCACCCCAGCCCCTGGCCTGGGAGTTGCCTTAGTCTGGACTCCACCTCCGGAAAAGCCCACCAAGCGCTGACCCCCTCCTCAGGGACAGTCAGGATCACTCCCACAGGCTATTTAGGCTGCTGCCCAAAACAGAAACACATGGTCTCTGGGTTTTGCATGGTCCCCCCCACACCCTGTCTCTCTCTCTCTCTTTTTCCCTCACCATGCTCCTGGCCACCTAGGAGTACTGTAGTAAATGTGTGCATATTTGTTAGGTCTAATTTGGTCTGATTGGAATTATTTGTGTCAGTGGAGAGGCTTGTCTTAAGATTATTCCTAACAGGTATAGACTATAGAGTCTTTTGAAGTTGGGTTGAACGCATTTTTTTTTTGCATTATGATATGACTACAAGTCTTTGGGCTCCAGGGAGTAGTGGACCCCAATGAGGTGATTTGAAAGAAAATGGTCCCCAAAGAGAGAGGCACTATTAGGTGTGGCCTTGTTGGAGAAAGTGTGTTACTATGGGAACAGGCTTTGAAATCTCTTTTGCTCAAACTTCCCTCAGTGTAACAGTCAGTCAGCTTCCTGTTGGCTGCAAAATGTAGGACTCTCAGCTACTCCTCCAGCACCACATCTGCCTGCATACGGCTATGCTCTCCGCCATGATAATAAAAGACTGAACCTCCGAAACTGTAAGCCAGCCACCCCAATTAAATGTTTTCTTTATAACAGTTGCTATGGGGTGGGGGCTGGAGAGACATCTCAGTGGTTAAGAGCACTGCCTGCCCTTCCAAAGCCCTGAGTTCAATTCCCAGCAACCACATGGTGGCTCACAGCCATCTGTAATGAGATCTGGTGCCCTCTTCTGGCCTGCGGGCATGCATGTAGGCAGACCACTGCATACTTAATAAATAAATAAATCTTTTTAAAAAAAAGAGTTGCTATGGTCTCTTCACAGCAATAAAAACTGTAACTGATACAGTCTTAAAAAAATTAAACACAGAATTACCATGTGAGCCAGCGGTGCACAAATCCAAAGGGAAATGAAAGCATGCCAATCAAAGAGAGTCCCACCCTCCCACTATAGAACTTCTCACAATAGCCAGATATGGAAGCAGCCAATTGATGAGACTATAACTATGTCAAAAAATAATCTCAGTTTAAGCATTTTCTTTCTTTGGTTGAAATTGCAAAAATGGACCTTTAGAAATACTGTTCACTTATTCTAAAAAAAAAGTATGCACTAGACATTTCACCCCTTCTATATAAAATATTGATATGCCATTGTTTTGTTTTACAAAATCTGAAACATTTACACCTTCTTGCATTACTTATATACTGCAAATTTTTCTTGAGAAAGAAAGTATGCATGTGCACACATACACACACACACACGAAAACTACTTAGACATTAAAAGAGCTAGACAGTTTAAGTGTAACAAATGTAGTCACAAAAAGGCAAATACCATGTGATCTTGTTCAGATGTGGGCTCTAAAAGGCTGGTCACACAGAAGCCGAGAGCAGAAGAGTGGTTACCGGAGGCCAAGAGGACTGAAGGGGTGGGTATAGGAGTCGATGGAGAAATGCTATCGCTTGGGGGACTAAGTTCAAGTGCTCTATGCCCAGCATGATAAATATAATCACCAGCATCCACTGTAAATCCTAAAGTAGCTAGAAGAGAGGATTTTGAAGGTCCTCACTCTACGGACATGGCGGAGGTTTAAGCAGACGGACTGCTAAGCATCCTGACTGCCCCAAAGCACAACAGTACCTTACCCTGCAGAGATGTGGACAGTCGTGTGAGAACTGAAAGGCAGAAGTGACAGGAAAAACCAAAGCCACCTTAAAAGGAAACCATGGAAAACAAAAGAAGCAGAGATGAGCCTGCAAACCAAGCCACCTGGGCATCAGTGACCTACACCATCCCATCAAGGGAAGAGCGAGAGCCTTTCCTGAACACTCCTTTTGTTTTTAAACATTGATGTCTAAAATCCCAGCCTGAGTCCTCAAGACCCGGGCTGGCTAGAAGACACCCATGGGCCCACCGGGTGCCCTGTGGTATTAGACGCCATGATGGCAGATGAGTGTGGGGTGGAGAAATGGGAGAGAGGGAGGAGCAGATGGCTCCTGTGCTGTGAAGGAGGCAGAAGGAAAGAGGTGACAACCGTGAGGAGGAGGCAGATGTGGGAGGCCTTCTTGACGCCTGCTGCCATGGTAAGGTCCAGACCCAGGGTGCTGCCAAGGGCCAGGTCTGCTTCCATGATCTTACTACAGTCAGGGTCTGTGTGTGGCCATCCATGGCCCACGTTGCCACCAAAGGCCGCAAGGATGTCCAAGGTCTGAGCTGTCGTCACTGGTGGCCATGTGGGTGTTCAAGAGCCATGCCACCACCAAAGTCATGCTGATCTAGGTGGTCTGTGTTGTCCAGGGTCATGGTGTCATCCAGGCCTGAGCTGCTCCCAGGGGCCATGTCCGGGTTCATGGCCCTATAGCAACCAGGGTCTGAGTCAATGTCTGTGGCTCCTGTTGCAGATGGGGGCCTGTATGGGTTGTCCAGTCAGCCACCTGGGACCATGTTGGTGCCTGGGGGCCACGCTGTTTCTGGGACCATGCAGATCTGTGTGGCAGAGGCTGCTATCTGGTGCTGTGGTAATGTTCAGGTCAGGGATGTGGCTGGGAGTTTGGTCTGGGTCTGTGGATGTACTGGCTGGTTTTATGTGTCAACTTCATACAAGCTAGAGTCATCAGAGGAAGGAGCTTCAGTTAAGGAAATGCCTCAGTGAGATCCAGCTGGATGGCAAATTCTCATTTAGTGATCAATGGGAGAAGGCTCAGCCAGTGGTAGGTGGTGCCATCCCTGGGCTGGTCGTCCTGGGTTCTATAAGAAGATGGGCTGAGCAAGCCATGGGAAGCAAGCAGCAATCCTCCATGGCTTCTGCATCAGCTCCTGCTTCCAGGATGCTGCCCTGTTTGAGTTCCTGTCCTGACTTCCTTCAGTGATGACCAGCAATGCTTTTCAGCCATGGTGTTTTGTCTCAGCAAATAGAAACCCTAACTAAGACAGTGGCCCTGCTGCAGCCAGGGTCTGCATCAATGTCTGTGACTCCTGTTGCCACGAGAGCCATGCAGATTCCTGAGGTCTGGGTCACTACCTGGGGCCGTGTTAGTGTCCGGGAGTCATGCTGTTGCTGGGACCATGCCAATCTGGGTGGTCTGTCCTACCAACTGGAGCCATGATGGCATCCAGACATGGGCCTCTGCCAAGGGCCATGTCTAGATCTGTGTCCTTGTGGCAGCCGGGATCTGTGTTGATGTCTGATGTTCCTTCTACCATTAAAAGCAGTGTCACTGAGGGCATGCTGTGACTACCCGAATGTCCTGTAATGCTACCTGGAGCAACGATGACACCCAGATCTAGCAGCTACTGAAGACCATGTCTGGGTCTGTGGTCATTCTGCATTCAGAGACTTTGGTGAGTCTGAGACCCATGCTGCCACCAAAGGTTACACGAGAAGTCCAGAGTGGGGGCCACAACCCATGGCCTTGTTGATGTCCGGGGCCATGCCACCACCAGAACTGTCCAGATTTAAATGACTTGTGCGTCCATCAGGAGCAAGGATGTTGTCCAAGCCCAAGCTGCTGCCAAGGTCCATGTCTAGGTTCATGGTTCTGTTGCAGTTGGGGATTTGTGTTAGTGTCTGTGGCCTGTGTCACCTCAGAGGGCCATACTGAGCTAGTCCCACCCTTCACTGGCCCTGGGATAGCTGGCCCTGCCCCTCACTGGACATTACAGCAAGAGAGCTGGTCCCAACCCTCATGAAAGAACCACACCCCCCCACACACACACACACTCAGCAGAGATGGCGCCACCCTTCACAATGGGCGAAGGCATGGTCATAGAGGAGCTGTCTCTATCCCTCACCTGAGGTGGGTGAGCCCACTGACCAGCTCAACTACCCCCTAGGCCCACAGTCTGACCTGAGATTGGCCCACCCTAACATCTACACCATTTAGATGTGGATATTGGACCTACTGAAGCTCATGAAGGAACCGGTCCTGCGGAATGATACCTACAGGATTTCCATGACCCATAGCAGCTGCAAGATAGGGGAGAGGAGTTTTGGTGAGGATCCAGTGATGATGATGTACCAGAAACCAGAGGCCCTGAACCAGACCAAGGGACTCATTGCAAAGAACATTTGCAAGAAAAGCTATTTGGACAAAAGGGTATACTGTGTGACACACCTCAACTCCCAATGCCACCAGGATGAAGTGTTGGAGAAGCAGGAAAGATGAAGGAGTGAAGAGGTGTGGCCTTTTGTTTTTGTTTGCTTACCTGTTTTAGTTTGATTTTTAATTTTTTTCTTTTTGTGGGGCTACTGAAGGAGGGAGGGGAGGATATGGAGGGGCTGGGAGGTGAGCAGAATTAGGGTACATGATATGAAATTCCCAAAGATTCAATAAAGAAATTATGTTTAAAAGAAGTCCTACAATCAGGCCAGGTGTAGCTCTGGGTAGAGTGATTGCCTAGTATGAAGTGCTGGATTCCATGCTAAAAGCCCACCATCACCCATTAAGGTGACCCACACCTGCAACCCTACCACTCAAGAGGCAGGGGAAGGAGGATTGCCATGAATTTAGGGACAGCCTGATCTACGTAGTCAGGCTTAGGTCATCTAGGAATGCACAGTGAGATCCTGACTTTAAAAAGTGGGGGTTCATGGCTGTATTCCCAGCATCTTAGAAGGAGGCAGGAGAATCACCAGGAGCTCAGGGCTAGTCTCGTCTACATAGTGAGTTCCAGGACAACCTAGACTAATGAGTAAGACCCCATCTCAAAAAACAATGTTTTAACGAAAATACAAGTCCCACATGATTAAGTGTTGTGGAATATTATTTCAGCTGGGCAAAGGTGCTACATTTGGTTATGCTGTGGAACATGACTGACTCTGTAAAGGTGTGTTATGTTTATTTCTGCTACCTTTGATTAATGATGTAAGGATTTGTGTCTTCCTCAAAGATGGTCTACCACAGAAATCAAAAATGCCTGGGATCTTCTGGAGAAAAAGGGACATCTTCACAGCCTCAACTCTACCACTGACCTCCAAAGCTTCCAGATCGCAGATCACAGAACACAGGACTGTACCAGAAAGTTCCTCTCCAGAGTTCTGTTGCCTACCACTTGCTCTTCAGCCTAGGAGGCTGGAAACGTGACAATCTGTGACCAATACACTCAGCTGAGTTCTATGATGCCAGAATTCCTAGGACTTTCCAATACATCCCCTTCTGCTTTATCCCATAGAGAAGAGAGCAAGTACATACCCTCAGGGTAAGCTCCACATTCTCTCCTCTGTAGTGCAGCATCCCGCCATCCAGAGCCCCCATCTCCAGCAAGAAGATCCTGTTGGCAGCCATGATGCCCATGATGGACGGACTCCTGCAGAGTACATGGCAGGAGGGTTACTAATCCCCCTCCAAGCACCAGGTCAGCATGGAGGGGAGGACTGCGAAGCCCCACAATGGTCTTCAGATGGTGTCTGTCTCCTGTGTGATTCTCCACATTGTTTATGTTGTCTTTATTTTATGTCATTTAAGAGCTAGGATTTTAAAGATAAATATACAAATATCTATGTAAGTGGATATTCAAAGTCACAAAATTTTTAACAAAGTCAGGGACTGGCTGCCAATATTTTAAGCCTCCATCTGTTGTGGGATATTTGATGGCACTGTGACACCCAAGACTGTGTCAATAAAATCAACCTTGGATCAGGGGCAGAGTCAACGACAGTTGACAGGAATCAGCCAGAGAGAGTACAGAGGAGCCAGAAAGACAGACACACAGGAAAGAGTAGGGAAGGACTTGGAGTTCTGTGATCTTTTGGTTTGGGATGTCTGGGTCTCCAGCCAAAAAGGAAGGTGAGCTGGTTGCTTCTCTGACTCTCTGATATAGAAGGTTTTCACCCCAACATCTGACTCCCGAGTTTTTATTGGTAAATAGAATAGAGACTTAGTTAAAAACTCTAATACCCAGCATCCATCATTGGAAGCCCCCTCCCTCTGGGAGTTGCTTGGTCCAGACTCCACCTCCTGGAAAGTCCGCCAAGCGCTGACCCCTCCCTGGGGGAGGGGAGTCAGGACCACTCCCACAGGCTATTTAGGCTGCTGCCCAAAAACAGAACACATGGCCTTGGGTTTTGTGTGGTCTCTCCCCACCTCTCTTCCCCTCGCCATACGCCTGGCCACCCAGGAGCACTGCATTAAACATGGGCATCTTTTATATGGTCTAATTTGGTCTGACTAGAATTATTTGCATCAGTGGAGAGGCTCTTCTTAAGAAACATTCCTAACAAAAACTACATTTGGTGGCAGCAGAGGAGCCAGTGCCAGGGGTAGAGGAGCTGATGCCCGTGGGGCTGGAAATCCTGCCAGGCCTCAGCCTGAGCAGCAGGGTGCTAACTGTGGGACTCAGATGGTAATTAAAATATCAGTAGATTTGGGTGTATTCACTGAGCCAACGGAGAAACAATACCTACCCACCTCTGCTATGCATGCGTGCAGTGTAGCCCAGACTAGCCTTGACTTTGTGATCCTCCTGCCTCTATATCCCAATCGTAAGATTATGGGCATGTGTCACCACACAAGGCTTATACTATTTCAATGTATCCAACAAGACTCCCTGAATAAAAGCTTTGCAACCTACCTCCCTTTGTTCAAGGACTTGGCGTCAGTATTCCCTGTCTCAACACTGTCCTGACTTGTCACGTACCATCGTTCAGTTCTATCTTTTCCTGAAAGCAGCAGCCTTCCAGAATCTTACCATCCAACATTCACTTCAATGTGAGCATCCAAGATGATGACCACATCCGCAGTAGCAGTGTCCAGACCAGTGTTGTGGGCTTGCGTGAGACCTCGTCTCTTTGTGTGTCTTATGAGTTTCAGTGGGAGTGGACGGTTCCTGTTGCAAAGCTTAATCATCTTATCCAGCCGTGTCTTCAGTTTTCCTACCAACCAGACACGCAAGCATAGAGGCACTGAGTACTGAGATGCAGGAATTTTACTCTGTCCTGCAACTGTGTGTGGGCAATGCCACTGTAAGTGAGCAATTCCAGAGCCCTGACTGAGGAGGTACATAACATTGGCCCAGTGCTCTCCCCCATTTCCTTTCCCCACTCTTTCCCCACCCTTGCATCTCTCTGCTTGGGAGATGCAAACCACTAGTCAAGAGTGCATCTAACATCCCGAGAAACCCTTAGGCAAGGAAACAGCACAGGCCTGGCTTGGTACTTAAGGTTGTAACATCGGCAGATGAGTTTGCAGAGACAGCCTGGGGAACCACCGCAGCTTAACAGCAAGACTTCCTAGAGAACCCGAATAAGCAGCTTTGCTTTGTTTTAGATATCCCTGGCTGTTCTGAATACATCACAATGAGTACAAATGCTCAGACTGATCTTCTATGCCAGCATCTAGATGAAAAGTTTACTCTCAATATTATGCAAGCAATATTCACTCTTCCCAGACTGTTTACAAGGGTTTTTCCTTCCCCCTTCCCTCTCTTTTTGTAAAGCCTGTCTCTGCCTTTCTTAACTCAGGCTACCAGTTGCCTTCTTTGCATATTTGAAAGCAGTTTCAGCGTTCATACAAATCACTAAGTAATATGCAAAACTGCTAACCAATTGACCCAGTTATCCACTGATGACATATGTTTTGGCTTGGTTGGTTTTTGAGACAGTCTTACTCTGTAATCTAGACTAGCCTCGAGCTCAAGGTTATCCTCCTGCCTTAGCCTCCCAAGGGCTAGTATTACAGGTATCACTGATAGTAGTAATTCATTTACTCATTTATAGAAACCTTTAAATGATAACACTAGAGTATTCCCACAAGACAGAAAAAGGGAAACTGAGGCATGGGAAGAGTAAGAAACTTTCCAAATCACACGTCCATCTAGGGGCACAGCTGTGCATCTCTAACCACATGTCCATCTAGGGGCAAAGCTGTGCTGTCTGTAACCACACGTCCTTCTAGGGGCAAAGCTGTGCTGTCTGTAACCACACGTCCTTCTAGGGGCAAAGCT
>LOEQ01003454.1:123501-137762 GCA_001685075.1 Bramus lutescens
ATCTAGGGGCACAGCTGTGCTGTCTGTAACCACACGTCCGTCTAGGGGCACAGCAGTGCTGTCTGTAACCACACGTCCATCTAGGGGCACAGCTGTGCTATCTGTAACCACACATTGGCTCAAGAACCATGTGCATAGTTGTTTGATTTTATTAAGCTCCCCACCACCACCATCTCCTCTCTCTTTACCTCCAAGGGGTAGAATTCTTGTTGGTTCCTCTCTCAAAAGATGAATCTACTTGTGAAACCTGGGGCCACCAGTTCCTAGAATCAACACTTACATGGCTATGGTGCTAAAATTTGCCTGGTTAAGCTTTTTTTCTTTCTTTCTTTGTTTACTTGCCTATCTATTCTGTGGTGGGGTTGCACACATACCATAAGCACACATGTGAAAACAGGGAACAGCCTATGGGAGCCAGTTCATTCTTTCTACCATGTAGTTCCTGGGGAATTAACTCAGCCAGTTTGAAAGCAAGCAACTTTGTCCACTGAGCCATCTTGCTGTCCTCGCCCCATTGTATAACATTCCCTCCAGATGAGCACAGTGGTGTGTGCATTGTCCACACCCCCTCACACAATAACAATTAATAGGATCAGTTAACAAAAACGTAACTTGATTCCAGGCCCAAGAGAGAATGATGCGTCCCATGGTGGTGGCAGTTAGGACAATAGGAAGCTTTATCTGACTTTTCTTCATGAGTCGCCCTCATCAGTGATCTCCTTTGCACTCTCAGTGCTGCCGTCCCAGTACAGAGAGTCTTGAATTAAGTCTCCCCACCATGGAGCATGGGATTAAAGAATTGTTGAGTTTGTGGGAAGTGGGTGGACCTTTTGAGGTTTTCCATCTCAACCCTTGCATCAGGTTCCATGAGGAAACTGAGTCTCAGAGGAGTGAGAGGTCTTGTCTAGGGTCACTACAGACAGCGCCAAGTGGGTCCTGGGCCTTCAGCTGTCCAGGATGCATGTCTAGATCTCCTTTTTCTTACCAGCAGAATCGGGCTACAGGTTGGTACCCATCTCCATGACCAGAACCGAATGGAACTGGTTCTTGCTCATGATTTCTAGTAAATTCTGTTCTATCATTCTTACCTTCTCCTTTCTCACTGAATTAATTGCACCGGTAGAAAGGGGATGTGTGCAAATGAAGAAGGGTTTTCTCAGGGGCTGAGATTTTCAAACTCGCCCCCTCTCTTCCTCTCCTTGCAGGGCCCTTCAGACTCAATAACTCTTCTCTTCTCTCTCGTCCCTAAAGGCACCCAGTGAAGGAACAAAGGCCTACACTTCCTAAGTCCACACACTTTGAAAATCCTTCCTTATCGTTAGCCCAAACCTCTGGTTCTATCATTTAATGCTAGCTTGTTTTTATTTAATGCACAAAATTGGTAGAATTAAGAAAAAAACATGTTAGCTATACTTCTTAAGATGGTTATGATAATCAGCACACATTTGGTATGCAAACAAAGTGAATCACAGAGATGTTACAGTTCTCAAGGATATGTATCTTTTAAGGGAGGGAGCCAGGGTTAGGATTTAGAAGGCAAAGACTCAGGCCCACCATGGTGGTGCACCCCAGTAACAAAGATGGAGAGAAGGAACAGGGCAGGAAGGCAACCTAAGCTACACCTTCACGGTTGCCTAGCATGTAACCATAGATTCCATCCTCAGTGTTGCATGAACTGGAAGCTAGTGGCACATGTCTGTCATCCCAGCACTTGGGCGGTAAAAACAGGGTGACCAAGGTCATCCTTTGACTGGATAGTGAGCTTCAGAGCAGCCTAGGTTACATGAAGCCATGTCTCAAAAAAAAATCAACCAACCAAACAAACAAAAAAACCCACAAGTGATCAAGTCTACAATCTGACCCTTCCTCCATGTGGCCTATGTAGGTAGGCTAGACCTGGGGCTGGGTGGCCAGGGGACAAGACTTGCTGCCACTGTGAGTAATCCCAAGTCCCTAAACTTTCTCTCCTCCAAGCTTCCTTACCTGAGAAATTTTGTCCTTGTCTTACAAAGGGAGGTTTTGAATCCCTTCTTGGCATCTCACGCACCTCAACCCTTAGGTCTCCTTCATAGAGAATGCTCAGGGCAAAGGTGATTTTGGAGTCACGTGGTTCTGCACCTGATGCCAAATCCACAATGGCCTGCCACACAATTGGGACCCCCTGTGGTTTTCCTGTGTCTTTGTGTCTTACTTGTGCATTTGCGATGATGAGCTGGACTCCTGGCGTCATGAAATGCAAATGCATCCAGCACAAATAGACCTTCATTAAATTATCCTTTACTTTCCCCTCTGGGAGACACTCACCATGTCCCAAACTCCCAAGTGACAAACTATTTCCAATGACAATCATGTTCGCTTAGCCTTCCCTCAGGATCCTCACCATGGGAGCTAAAGTCATCCACCAGGATGATCTCCTTCAGCAGCTGAGGAGGGGTCCGGTTGATGATGCTGGTGATAGCCCTCTGGATGATGGACAGAGCTTCATCCATGAATATGAGGATGATGCTCAGGGATGGGAGCTGGGTGGGGTATGTCTTCTGAAGACACCTGTAAGATATCATTTTCTGTAACACATTGTTCTTTAATTATTTAAACATTGTGGTCCAGTCTTCCTCCTCAGTACATATGGTATCCTATTAATAAACTCACTAAACCTCAAACTCAGTGGGCGAAGGAAAATCTCAGGTCTTTGTCTAAGAAACAAAATGGGTTTTTTTTATCTATTTGTCCAAAATTCTTTTGCTTACCCAGAAGCCACCCATCTCCTTTTCATTCATCTACAGACAAGTTGCATAGAAGATGCTTAGAGTTTAGTCCTATGTGCCACTATGCGTGTCTCTATTGATCAAGCCCTCATTTTAAAAACATGACTATTGAGAAATAGTGTACAGTAATAGAATTCTCTTATTTAAAAGCATGCGATCCCCTGACTTTGTCAGTCACAGACTGGAATGGTTGTTTGCTATTTCTCCCCAACCCATTTGTCCAATGTCCCCTCAGCCATAGGCTTACACTGATTTAATTTCCATGTTTATAGACTTACCTGCCCTGGGGCTTTCGTGTAAATAAAAATAAGTTATGTATTCTACTGAGCATACTATTTTCATCCGTGTTGCAGTGGGTACCAATAGCTTTCCTTTTGTCATCTAACACTATCAGCTAGATCTTATCCGTTTGCCAGCAAATAGGTATTGAAGATATTTAGGGTATTTTTACTTTGGGACAATTAACAATAATTGGGGGAACATTCTTAAACCAGCTTCTTTTTTAATTATTTATTTTTATTTTTGTGTGTATGGGTGTGTACTTACATACATGTATGTGCACCATGTGCATGCAGTGCCTGGTGAGGCCAGAAGAGGGTATCAGACCCTCTGGAAATGGAGTTACAGATGGTTGTGAACCTCAGTGTAGGTGCTGAGACCAAAACCTGGGTCCTTTGCAAGAGCAGCAAGTACTCTTGACTGCTGACCCAGCTCTCCAGCCCTTGAACAAGCTTCTTTACCAGCATGCTTTCATTTCTCTTATATAAGATAATACACCACATGGCAGTGATTCAGTCTATGATAGACCACATATACAAACATGGCTCCTATAACATTATGTAGCCCAATGATGTCTCAGCTGTCTCAGTTTGTGGAAACACAGGCTATAAGGTTTGTATTGTGACAAAAATAACCCAATATTACATTCCCCTGAACTCAGCCTATCGTTAAGAGGCACATGACTTGGGAATGTGGAGGTTGAAGGGGTGAGTGCAAAGATTTTAAAAGTACAATCTGAAGAAAATATGGCATATGATTTTTCTTCTAAAGTCTGGCACCCTAGAAGTTGACCGGAATCAGTGTGGCTTACTGTTTACACTGTTCAGAAGTTGGCGGGCCTGAGTGACAGCAGGCTTCAGCTGCCCTTTGATGGATCTGTGTAGGCTGAGGAATGGTTATCAGCTTTTCTCTCATGCTTATCTGATTGTTCCTGGGTGGGTCCAGCCAGTGCTAAGACACAGATGTGTTTAGTCCACCAAGGCAGTGTGATCCTAGGGGGCTCTTCTTGGCTGTGTCTTCCCAGTTTCTGTTAGACTTCTAAATGTCCCACCCTCCCTATAACCTGAGCTTCCTCTTAAATATTTTCCACCAAAAGTGCATGGTTAGCCAGGCATAGTGGTGTACACCTTTAATCAGTACTAAGAAAGCAAAGACAAGTGGATCTCTGTGAGTTCGAGGACAGTTAGAGCTACATAGAGAGAGATACCCTAACCTAAAAACTATTCCAAATAAGGCCAGTTCCTTTAAAAGAGCATGGAAGGTTTTCACCCCAAATTCCATCCTGGACAGAGCTTCTGCATCAGTCCTCGGGGGCTGAGGGTGCAGACTGCAGCTTCCTGCCCTGAGCCAGAGTGACATGCTGGTCTGCAGGTGGAAAAAAAAGGGAAGGAAGGCAGTAGGCAGCACAGCCTTTGGGCTTCCCGACCTTAGCGTTCCAGAATAGAACTTCCTCTGTGTAAGCAAGCTGGGGAAGGGACAACTGGAACCCAGCATTCTTAGTCTGGTGCAGGTGGGGTTGACACTCTACCCTCAGAGTGGGTGTGAGGTGGCAGGTGGCAGTAGATAGAAGATGAGGTGGAGCTGAGGAGAGGGGGAGTCGCTGCTTCAGCCACCTCCAGAGATAGAGGACGCACATCTCAGTGATGGATAGGTGTGACATGTTTTAGTTGGCTCACCTTCCCGCGGATGAAACCACAGCCGGATGGGAAATGCAGTGGCGAGAGCCCCCTCGACCATTCCTACACAGAGTAAAGAACTTGGCATAGAATATCATTCTCCCTAACTGGGGGTGGGGTAGAAGGAGCAAATAGTGGCTCGGATGCCATGGACTCCCACTGAGACTTGTTGAGACTTAGAAAATGTTCTTGCCAGGATGGTTCTCCGTTTGCTGTGTATCCTCGAGACAATTTCTGAAAATGTTGCCTGGTTGGTTTGTTAGAGGGGAAAGATGTTTCAGCATTCTGTCACTCTGGAAGGAAACCTCAATCCGTACTTAAAAGGAAAACGAAAGTGGCTGTCAATTCCTTTTTAAATAGCCACATTTGTGGAGTCTCTGATTGTATCAAGAATGTTCTCACTGATGTGACAAAGAGGCACCTTAAGGGGGGAGGGTTCAAGAGGGTACTGTCCATCACGGCAGGGAAGGCACAACAGCAGGGACAAGTGACTGGGACTCCCACACGTCCCGGGGGGCGGGGGGCTACTGGCACTGCTGGCTTTCTCTCCCTTTTTATTCGGTCCTAGAAATGAGCTCAGGGAAGGGAGGGAGGAAAGGAAGGGAAGGAAGGAAGTTGCAATTCAATAATAAAAAAATGCATCCAAATAGATATTTCTGAAAGAATAAAAAGACATGCAAATGGATAATAAGCACAGAAAATATGTTCATCATTAAGTCTCAAGTTTTTAAATAAATACAACACAGTTGAGATCCCATCTTACAACCAATAGGCTAACTGATCACACGTACACCACATGCACAAACACAGAGAGAGACTCTCTCTCTCTCTCTCTCTCTCTCTAACATGCTGGAGAATATGAGGACAAACCAAGATTCTTGGAGCTGGGGTTGCACTTCAGAGGTGGCATGCTTACCTACATTTACAAGACCTGGGGTTCAACCACAACACCAGACCTGGCTTCTGCCAGGTAGGGCAGTCAGTCCCTGTGATTCCAGCACTTGGGAGGCAGAGAACTTTGTAGACCAGACCTCAAACTCCTTGAATTCCTGATCTCCCTTCAAAAACAAAGAAACAAGCAACACAAAAATTGCTCAGCACTGCTGGAGAGAAAATAAACTAATTATGCAAACCTTTTAGGAAATAGTCAGGTAGGCTCTCCAAAGGTTAGCTATGGAGTTACATATGACCCAGCAATAAGCATCCATTACTATGACCATCCACTAAATGAAGACGTTGCGCTGTTCTCATACAAACTTACAGAAAACAGCCCTTCTTTGCGATGCCCACACCCATGCTCTGGGCATGTCTCACTTCCTCCTGAGCACCTCTCTCCCTTACTTTCATGGTTGTATATTAGCATGTCTGTATCAAACCCTAAGTCAACTTCATTAAAAACAAAACAAAACACAACAATATTATTGACAGTAGCCCAGACCTGGAAACAATGGAACAGTCATCTGCTAATGGCTAAGAGCAAAATGCCACATATCAATATAAAGAGAAAATATTGGTGTTAACTACTACATGAATAGTCTTCAGACACACTATAAAAAATGAAAAAAGATACACACACAACCCAAGTGGCCTCAAGAGCATGAAGATTTTCCTCCCAGCTCACCCAACCCTTGAATGTGATGCCCACTGTTTCAGGGATGTTGAGTTCAGACTTCATCCTGCCCTCTCTCCTCTACTGAACCCCTTTCGTTCCTTGCAGCACCTTTCTAGATAAAAGCCCTGGCTTACTATGTCTGGATTTGTTTTCCTCGGCTACCCTCACCTTTCCTGACTCTCTCTCTCTCTCTCTCTCTCTTCTCTCTCCTCCACCTCCTCCCCTCCTTCACAGGGAAGGTTCCTTTATACACAGTTCATACTTCATCACACCTCCTGGACACTCCATAACATTCTAGAATCTGACAGGCTTTGTCCGTGTATCCTCCACTTTTTTTCCCTGAAACAAAAGCCATGACATTTACAGTGAGATTCGGAAACCCAGCTCAGCTACTGATGGATGAGGCCATTCTTCTTCTTAGTCCCCGTTATTACTCAGAAAACTGGCTGGCATCTCTTTCTCCCTTTTAGAAACAGCTACTGTGGGTTTGTTCTTGTAGTTCTGAAGATAGAACCCAAAGTTCTGCACAACTAGGTAAGAATTCTATCACCCCAAGCCTCTTAATTTTTTTAAATAAGTGTTGGAAGCTACCATGTGGGTGCTGAGGACTAAACCAGCAAGTGCTTGTGACCACTAAGCCTCTTCTCTCCACCACCATCCCAGCTCTTTATAAAGTTTAGCTTCAGTGTCCTAATCAGTTGCTAAAGCTGACGCTGAGCTTGAGGTTGTCCTGCTTCAGCCTCCAGAGGCCCTGCCATCCCATACCTGGCATGACAGCTCTTAAATCAGGGAACTATTGTTAGGATAATACTACTTTTGTAAAACAAAAGTTCATACTGATTGATGGCATACCATGTGCTTCTCTGACTAAGGTTGAGAGTGCACTAATTTATAGGTGTAACATAAATATTTAGAAGGGTTTGACAACATGAGCATTTAGCACAACAATAGTAGTAGGCTCCCCACTGCAGCTTCTGATCTCTCTATGGACTTTTGGCCAGATTTAGCCATATTAGTATAATGGTATCGGTCACAAGTCCTGCAGAGTAAGCCTCAAATCCAATTAGAAACCAGTTGGTTACCACCATTAACAGCCACGCCATTATTGCACCAGCAGGTACATCTTTTTTGGCAGGCTGCTATTGTAGCATGCAGAGCTCAGCACTGGCGGAAAGATCTTTGATGTCTTTCCTCCCCCAGCAGCCAGCACTATGAACGCTAGCTAGCCCATAGAGAGGAAGGTTCCCTGTTAATTAAAGATGAACTTCTTTATTCCTGCAACCAAAGTGTGTGGTGTCTTCAGCAATAAGATCTTACCACCAAGTTATGGCGGGCAACCAAGCTCAGCATTTAAAATGCATTATCTCATTTAGCTCCTCATCACAACCCCACAATGAAGTTATTGCCCTATTTCACAGAGAAGAAAAATAAGGCTGCTAGACTCACCCAACTTTTACACGAAGGAAGTACTAAAATTAATAATTCTTTTCCATATTAAAATTTAGTATATATAAAATAATGGACTGCGTTGTGAAAAGACCCAAGTGATGGGAGAAGAAAGCAAGTTGTCCTCTGATCTCTATATGCATGCTGACATACATACACCATGACATGTGTGCACACATACTCACACACTTAAAACTAGACTTGACTAGAAATAGGTAATGTCTTCATGCCCACCTATTCTCTCTTATTCTCCCCCCTCCTTCCCTCCCTCCCTCCCTCTCTCCAGCAGTCCCATCCTTCTCTCAAGTCCTTCCTCTATACCCATCCATGTGAAGGGAAATGTGATACTGTCTTCCTGAGTCTGGCTTTTACCTAACATAATGATCTCCAGTTCTTTTTTCCTACAGATGACATAATTTCATTCTTCTTTATGGCCAAAAGAGAAAAAAACAAAAACAAAACTCCTCGATTGTATCATATTTCCTTTATCCACATATCTGTCAACTGGCATCTAGAAGATTGCACAACTTGATTGTTGTGAACAGTGCTGTTGTACACACAGATGTGCAGGTATCTCTATGGCATGCTGATGTAGGGTCCTCACTTGTATGCACTACAGTGGCACAGATTGGGCATAGAGTAACTCTATTTTTAGTTTTTTGAAGCTCCTTCAGGCCTGTTTCCATAGCGGCTGCTCTGATTAACATTCCCACCAACAGTTTCTTAGAATTCATATTTGAAGACAATTCCGTATAGAGATCACCTACAAGACAAAGGCTAAATGCTTATACCCGCCCTGCCCCAGAACACAGTCTCCTCTTGAGAATTCCTTCAGTCACACCACAGGCACGTGTGCATACTGTTCTCTTCAGAGAATGGATGAGTGACTGGTATGCAAATCACATACACATACACCAACACCCCATACACATGTAAACACACAACACACTTGCACCCCCCCACAATTTCCTGGGTAGACCCAAGACTCAACTTAAAAACTTCATTTTTATTTTTTTTGTTTTTCGAGACCAGGTTTCTACCTATGTGTCTCAGATCTTAAGCCATTCACAGCTCCTGTATGTGTAATCTACACTCAAGAGAGAACCTCAATGAGCTTGGGATGGTGAAACTGTTTCCTTAATTGATGTGGTCTGAAAAGTGTGCATCCCATTAACATTCATACAAAAGCTTAGTTCTAGTGCAGCAGAACCCCTGGCCTTGGTTTAGGTGACTAGATTTGAAGAGCTCTGTAATCACGAGTGATCACTATTGTCACAAAAGAGGTTGAGGGGAAACGGTGTGGCTCAGAGACTGGGCACTGCATTAAAAACAAAAAGCTGAACTCTCCACTCCCCTCTGCCTCTTTCTACCATTAGATGACACAATGTTTGTTCCACAATGTGAGAATAACAGCCCAACAAATTTAGATCAGTTTCAAGTGTATATGTGATCATTTATACCAAATACTTCTACATAACCATGCATTCCTCGAGATCATAACAATATTTTGACTTTGAAGATAGGGCCTTGGTCTAAAAATTCCAAACCCTCCAACATTCCAGAAAATAGTCGTATGTGTTAATATTATACATAGTTATTTGAAGAAAACTAGGCTCTGTTCTGAATGGCTGAGAGTTCTCCTCTGAGTGATCAAGAAGGAAGCGTGAAGCAAACTGAACTCTCAGATATTTAATAGAGCGACCTCATTTACTATGTAATGGGTTCTAAGGAACACAGGTGGCCTGGGAGAACTAATAGTCAACTGTCTTGGCAGGCTTTGTGTCCTCGATCTCGGAAGACAGCCAGCGGTAAGTGCGATGCCGCCGCAGCACCTCAATGGCCTTGCGTTCCAGTGGGGTAGCCTGAATGCCAAGATCTTCCAGGCCAGGCAGGTCAGGTGTTAACACATCTGAGATATGTATCTGTGAAGAAAGGACCACAGAGCATGTTGAAAACATCACCCCTAAAACATTCACACCCTCCAGCTGACCCGAGGCTCATCACTGAGACAGATAACTTTAGAGAACAACACATAGCAACCTCGACTCTGGAACTAACTGAAGCAGAACAGTGAAGAACATCAAAGACCAGAGGTAGGTAGGTCTCTTACACCACTCAGGAACACAGGACAGTGATCCTGGACCAGGGGACCCACGGGCACACGTACACAGACCTGAAAATACTATAGCGAGGCAGGAGCTCTCTCTCCATCCAGGGATTCAGATAAGAGCTAAAATAGAATGAGCCCACCCCTATTTTCTTATGCTGGGTCTCTGGGTCCTGGCTCTCTACTTCAGTTTTAACTTTTTATTCTGGCTTGGTTTCAGAATTTTTTGACAGGGTCTTGTTGTGGGATATTTGTATAGTAGTGAGGATGTACTGCTGTGATTGGTGTAATAAAAGCTGAATGGCAGGAGAGTACAGGTGGGACTTCTAGACACAGAGAGAACTCTGGGAAGAAGGAAAGCAGAGTCACCAGGCAGAAGCGGGGGAAGCAGGATGGGCAGTACAGAGATGGGGTAATGAGCTTCTCAGAAGAATGTAGATTAAAAACCTGAGTTAATTTAAGGT
The DNA here is from genome assembly GCA_001685075.1 of Bramus lutescens. Classification (NCBI taxonomy): domain Eukaryota; kingdom Metazoa; phylum Chordata; class Mammalia; order Rodentia; family Cricetidae; genus Bramus; species Bramus lutescens. The sequence goes on from LOEQ01003454.1 coordinate 133,851, forward strand.
ATAAGAACTAGTTAGGAACAAGCCTAGGCTAAGGTCAAGCTTTTATAATTAATAATAAGCCTCTGTCTCACTATCTGTGGACTGGTGGTCCCAACAAGAAAGTACTACTATATTTGGCGCCTCATGTGGGGTACCAGATATTGTGGCTTCTTTCATTGCTTCAAAAAATAATGCTTGGGAGTTAAATATGAAGCAATGGAGAAATGATCAACTGACCCTCTTCACCTTCCCAGACCAAAAAAGCCCATGCATCTCTTTAAGCCCCTCCCTATTCCATCCATGTGCCCCTCTATCTTCCTCTGAGTCCACCAGAAAACTCTATGGTAGACTCCAGCCAGCTGAATGTGGACTCTGCCCTCCAAACCAAGGTCCCACTCCATTGATAGTCTCAGAACAACAATAACACAAATAAATTTCCTGCAACAGTGTCTCACACTGTAACCACTAGGACCTTTTATGTAACCCAAGCTAACCTCAAATTTATGATGCTTGCCTCAGCCTCCCAAATGTTGGGACTGTAGGTTCTAATACCATGTCTGGCCCTATTAGACTTATTTTTTTTAAACTCCAATTATACTCATCCTGGGTTAAGGAACACTCACTACAAAGTCAGAAGCCAAATTCATTTTGTTTAGAGAAGAATGACCATCAAAAAGCACCAAAGCAGAGCCTTCTGTACACGGAATCGCACCAGGTCCCATCCTGTGATCCCCAATGAACAACACAGAAAGGACCATAGTGTGTTTACTTAATTCTCTAGGGCTGTCTGCAAACCAAACCAGAGAGCCCTGCCCCCTATACTCATACTTTCTCAGTCACCCGGGAAGAGCAAGTGTCAGACAGCAGGTTCACAAGCACAGGCAGGCACCATGGAAAGGTCTCTGCTTTCTAGTCAGCCTGTCAGACGGAGATTAACAGCTACCGGGTCTCTGTTCCCTGGCACTATTCTCAACTCTATGCTGTGCTTTAGCTCTTAGGGGACAGTTTGGCTGTGTCCTGTCAATAGAAAGAAAATCCACAGCACTCAGGCTGAGACACTGTCATATTTCTATTTTATGTGGTATCTTCCCAGCATGATTTGGGAAAGCAGGGAGCAAATAATCAATGAATCAGACAAGCGTGGTAGACATGAGAAAGAGCCAGGGCTTTGGAGCACAGCATACTGCAGGCAGACAAAAGGGGCAGCAAGAGGCCCTCAAAGAGGAAAAAGGACTGTTGCCTGGGTTACAGCAGGTAGAGGAGAGACAGATATGCACTCTGCCCTCAGTACACGGCAAACCTCCAGTATTAGAAACATGTTTAATGAAACACTAGACGAATAGGCAGGTGTTAGGGGTGGCCCAACCTGGTATCTACTGAGGGTTGCTGAGGGTCTAGCCCTTTACCATCTAACACAGAAGTCACTGGTTAAATGTGACTCAAATTTCAGTTTCAATGAACTAAAAAAATAAGAGTTGAAATCTGGTATCTGCAGCCATGGTAGACATAAGTCCTCCACATCACATACTGCTGCTGGCAACGTGACGGTACAGACAGGCCACTCTGAGCACTGCCGGAAGTCCCGTGGGGCAATGCTCATTTAGCTCTAGAAGAGGAATCTAAACTGCACGGGATTCGAGAAGTTTTACATGAACAACATAGAAAGATGAGAGGAGGGCCCGAGGACAGAACACAAATCTGCAGCAGCAGGGCATGGTGGAGGCACGTGTCTGTAATCCCAGCACTTGGGAGGCTGAGAGAAGATGATCAGCATGAGTTCAAAGTCACCTTGAGTGGCACCGTGAGCACCGGGCCAGCGAATGGCACACAGCAAGACCCTGTCTCAAAACAACAAAACACCTGATAACAGTGAAAAACAAACAAACAACAAAACCCACAAAACAAAACAAAAAACTCAGGCTGCAGTTCTATGTATGTCTGCACAGTGAACAGCAGACTCCAGGACAAGAAACTACAGCCTGGCCTTTATCAGCAGCAGCTAGCAACTGGGAGGGGCATAATTTACAAACAGAAATGAGAGTGGGCGAGGCTGTAACCCCATCAGAACAGACAGCGGTCGGGATGGAGGGAGGCAGGAACGGAGCCTTCACCATAGCCCACTGAGAAGGAGAGCCCGAGAACGCAGCCTGTGCCGGGGAGCTGCGATGACACCATCTCAAATAGAAGGGTCCTTTAGCAAATGCTGCTCACAGTGGGAGTGAAATGAGGTCAACAGACCGACTGAGAGGTGGCAGCGTGGCGCTGTGAGTAGCCTTGGAAAGCGCAGGGCTTTTTTTGTTGTTGTTTTGTTTTGTTGTGGTTTTTTTTTTCTTTCTCCGAAACAGGGTTTCTCTGTAGCTTTTGGAGCCTGTCCTGGAGCTAGCTCTTGTAGACCAGACTGGCCTCGAACTCACAGAGATCCACCTGCCTCTGCCTCCTGAGTGCTGGGATTTAAGGCGTGTGCCACCACCGCCTGAAGCAAAGAGCAGTTTTAGGGCAGAGAGGGCTAATTTGATTCAAATGGATTAAAGGAAGAATGAGGAAAGAGTATGCTGGGAACAGATACAGACAGCTCTTCAGAGGTTAAGTATGAAGGGAAAGTCAGACAACATGGTGGCACCTGTAATCTCAGCACTTAAAGGTAGAAACCTGGATCAAGAATCCAAGGTCACCTTCACCTATTAGTGAGTTCTAAAAACCAAAAGGCTATAAGGGAACACAGCGAACAGCGAAGTGACTGGAGGGCTCCAGGACAGAGTACAGCCTTCAGTAAGGAGCGCCAGTACACATGTTTGAATGCTGACAGGAAAGATCTTACAGAAAGAGGACCACACTATCAGATAGAAGATGGTGGAGCCGGGTGAGAATGAGTGCAGGTTGGCCCAAAGCAGAAGGACTAGCCTTGGCCAGCAGAAATCTCCCCCACCGGAGCCCTGCAACTATCAAGCAAGTCAGCCAAACTGAACTGACTTCTCCAGCTCTGCAGCGCTGTCTGGTGAAAGGTTTGCTATGCCCAGACTTACCCGTTCCACTCTGTCCCTCGTTGTCCAGGGCTCAAATGGGCTCATTTCAAAGAATCTGGCAACCCACCTGGAATGGGAACACATGTGGTATGGGTGAAAAGTGTCTCTGCGCTGGACTTCAGCCTGTCAGACCCAGGAAAAGAGGGCTGCTTCACACAAGAACTCACTGAGTTTTCGCTTAGTTGCTTTCTGAGAAAATAACAACTTCTTGGCTCTACTGCTGTGAAGATATATCTAATACAGACTTCTCCCTCCCTTCCTTTCTTGGATTTTTTAAACAGGGTCTCATGTACCCCAGGCAAGCCTCAAAGTCACATGCAGCTAGTGATGACCTCGAACTCCTAATCCTTCTGCCTCTACCTCCCAAGTGCTGGGATTAAAGGCGAGTGCCACCACGCCTGCCTAAATCTACAGCTTGCGTGTGTGTGTGTGTGTGTGTGTGAGTGTGTGTGAGTGTGGGGTGCTAGGAACCAAACTCGGGGCCTCCCATGTGCCAAGCAAGTACTCTACTATTGAGAGAAATGAACCCTGCCCTCTAGCTCCAGCTTTCTAAAGGCTTGAAAGAACTTCTCCCTGCAAAATAAATCCATGAAAAAGGAAGCCCTAAGACTGCTCAGAATTTCTTTAGCAGCATAAAAATCCCAATGATAGCCACCCTTCTTAAGAGCAGCTCCCATGCCTGGGTCTATGCCACGCCTGTGGTGAGGACACCTATATGACACAATGTTCCAATAGTGGAAGTCAGCATCAGGTGAGGGGTGAGAGCTCCCTGGAGTGATGCCCCCGGTGGGTCCCTGGCAGTCGGCAGACTAAGGATGCATGACTTGCCTTCTCCTCCTTGATCAACGTGTTCCTAGCCACGCTCTACTTGGTTTGTCTTTCTTTTCCTTTCTTCCTTATCTGTTATGGC
>LOEQ01003454.1:187762-203586 GCA_001685075.1 Bramus lutescens
TCTCTCTCTCTCTCTCTCACACACACACACACACACACACACACACACTTTTTTTTAAAGCAAGTGTACATGATTTAGATAGAGAACAGTGTTAGAATTGCTTTCCTAGCAATGGGAAGCATAGCTGGGAGGCTGGTGAGTACATCTTTAAGGGATGTTTATTCTTACTCTCTTTACTATGTTTTCTCTGAATAGTGTCCAGCCTACCTTGTGGCCGGCACAGTGTATGGTCTGTTCTCCTGTACGCGTGCTTCCTACTTGGAGATTTTTCCTGTGTTCTCTTCTACTTTTCCTGTCGCACCTCACAGCCGCCATACCTAACATCTTCAAGATTCTAGCGGGTCGCTGTTGTGTTTGGCTCCTTTGCCAGTTCCATAAGCTCCACACCTGCACCCCCACCCCATATCTATTCCTAAGGATCCTCTTGCTCCCATCTCCATGCCTTCCCTTGGATTAAGTATTTTTTTTATTCCTGCCTAGGAGTAAAAGTACTTGCTGAGCATATCAGTGCCCCGAAAATAACCTTAAAATAACTTTTCATTTTAAAAAAGGAAGAAGCATTTTATTTTTGTCATGAAGAATCAGTGTGCAGGAATAACAAGAATAATCAGAATAGTCTGCTTGTGGTGGTGCGCACCTATAATCTCAGCACTTGGGGGTTGGGGGCCACTGAGGCAGGAAGATTAAATGTTTGAAGTTAGCCTGGGTTACATAGTGAGTGCTAAGCTATCCTGGGCTGCACAGTGAGAGAGCGTGTCTGAAATGAAAAGGAAGTTAAGTAGAAATTGGAATAGTTGGTTCATAATCGCATGGGCACAGTGTCTGCGTGCTGCTCGGCTGTGTCTTAGAGTATGGCAGCAATAGTGAAACATGTTTCCTGTGGACATTTGGCTCATGGCTTTTCTTGTTTGTTCTATAGAAATTCCGCTGAAGAATATGAAGAAAAACCGAGAAAGATTCTACAACAAGGAAAGAGAATTCGTGTACAAATTCAAGGTGGGAAATGAGTGCTTTGAACTGAGAGTGCCCCTCAGGTTTCCCGTGGACGAGAATGCCAGCCATTTGCATGGACGTCTGATGCTGCTGCACAATCTGCCCTGCTTCATAGAGAGCGGTGAGGCCTGGTCTTCTGTGTTCCTTAGTCGCTGTCATTGGAAGTTTCATGATAGAACACAGGTTCTTGAACTTGGGATGGGACCTGTGAGATCGCACAACTGAATGTTAGGATCCTGAAAAATATGGCAGCAGGAGATTGCCATATTTGAAGAGGTTCTCAAACCCAAGGGACTGCAAATTCATTCAAAATCAGATGTATAGCGGATTCATGGTGCATACAGCTTGCACTCTGTGCTGCTGATGCCACCGTGGTCTGCATCTCCAGTGAGTGCTGCCCACAGCATCCTGGCTCTGAGTTGAGACTGCTGTTAGGAACTGCAGTGTGTTTGCTGTATGGACAGTTTTCTGTTCTTGTATAAATAATGGTTTAATTATGGAAAGCTAAGAGTTTAGTATTCTCCTCTCCTCATTCCTCAACATTGAAGCTTTAAATTATTGTCTTTAGATTGTATTGTGTTGGAATCTTTGAGGGATTTTTGTTTTTTTGTTTTTTTTTTTTTTGGTTTGGTTTGGTTTTGGTTTTTTGAGACAGGGTTTCTCTGTAACAGTCCTGGCTGTCCCAGAACTCATTTTGTAGACCAGGCTGGCCTCGACCTCAAAGAGCTCCACCTGCCTCTGCCTCCAGAGTGCTGGGATTAAAGGCTTGCGCCACCACTGCCTAGCTAGAATGTTTGAGCTTTGAAACAATTTTTATTACATTTATTTATTATTTATTGTGGATGCAGAGCAATGTGTGCCCCAAAGCCTGTGAAGATAGACCATTTGCAGAGTTAGTTCTTTCGTCCCACCATATGGGTTCTGGGATCTAAAGCATCTTTACCTGCTGAGACATCTCTTTGCCTGCTGAATATTTAATTTTCAAAATTGCTGCTTTAGTTGCTGACTTTAGTTTTATAAAAATTTGTTTAATAAGTTTTGATATGAAATTAAGACAGAATTGCAAACAGTTTCTGAAATGCCCTTAAACATGTGTTTGCCGTTTTATACTACATGTTCATGAAAAACAGGCTTCTTGTCATTGACAATTACAAAATCAAGATGAAAAATATGAAAGATACTCTATATCCTGTAGTTTAACTCTTCAGCCAAGATTGTTTTGTGTAAAAATGAACAAGCCCCTCCATTTCATTAGTACACACCTTTGTTTTAGTCTCCTTGTGTATGTATGTGGGGTGTGTGTATATGTGTGGGGGGGGTTGTATGTGGGGGGAATGTGTGTATGTGTAAGAGGTGTGTGTATGTGTATGGGGTGTGTGTATATGTGTGTGTAAATGCGTGGGTGGGTGTGTATATATGTGTGGGGTGTGTATTTGTGTGTGGGGTCTGTGTACATGTATGGGAGTGTGTATGTATGGGGTGTGCATGTGTATGGTGTGTGTGTATGTGTGTGGGGTGTGTGTATGTTTATGGGGTGTGTGGGGGAGGTGTGTATGTTTGTGGGGTGTGTGTATGTGTGTGGGGTATGTGTATGTGTATGGGGTGTGTGTATGTATGGGGTGTATGTATGTGGGGGAGTGTGTAAGTGTGTGTGGGTTGTATGTGTGTGGGAGTGTGTATGTCTGGGGGACATGGGGAGTTATTAGGTGTAGGGTATGAATGTGAAGGGGTGTGTATATGTGTATGGGGTGATTGGGTGTGGGGTATAGGTGTGTAGGGTTATGTGACATGGATGTGGGAATATCTGTGGGTGTATTGTGTAGGGGTGTATTGCGTGAGGTGTGTGTGGGTATGTGTTGTGGTGGACAGTTAGTGTCAGGTCTTCCTCTATTGTTGTCTACCTTTTCATTTTTTTGATGAATGGTCTTTCACTGGCCTAGGACTCACCAATTTAGCAAGATTTGCTGGTTAGTGAGCCCCAGGGATCAAGCCATCTAGTCTCTCCTCCCCAGAGCAGGAGTTATAGGCTCACACTGCTGTGCCCAACATTTTCCATAGGCCCTTGAGATTGAAATCATACTTACATGGCAAGCACTTTATTCACTGAGCCATTTCCCCAGCCTTTAATCTGTAATGAAAAGTGGATTTATATACACCAAGGTAACAAATTTCTTTATGGTTTTAAACAGTAAATGTTTGATTTGTATACCTATTGTCTAAGTTAGGTTTATACTGCTGTGGGAAAGATCATGACCAAGAGTAACTTGGGAATAAAAAGGCTACAGTAGCCTTCGTCCATCATCAGGGAAGTCAGGGCAGGAATTCAAGGCAAGAGCCTGGAGTGAGGAATGGAGGAACACTTCTTGCTGGCTTGTTCTCCATGGCTTGCATGGCCTGCTTTCTTACAGTACCCAGGACCACCAGCCCAGGGGTGATACTGTGCATAGTGGGCTAGGCCCTCCCACATCAGTCATTAATCAAGAAAATGCTTCACAGGCTTATCTACATCCAATCTTATGGAGACATTTTCTCATTTGAGGTTCTCTCTTGGATGACTGATATGTCAAGTTCGCAAATCCAACCAGGAATCTAAATATGTGAGTCATGTAAAACTTGCTGTGGTGAGTCATGAGTTATGAGTGAAAAGGTTTAAGAAGCCCTGTGTAGAACACAACCCCCAAAAGCAACAGAAGTGGAAACTACGAGTTAAGCTTCAAGAAGAAAAACTATTTGCCAGAACTTTTGGAACTTTGGTTTGTACTGTAGTTGTTTATGAAGTAATTTAGTATCTGAATTAGTTGGCATAATAAAAATTAGCTACAGTGCTTAACCTCTGAGTTTGGTTGTGGAGATTTGCCAGATATCTCAGCATCGCTTGCATGGTGGAGTTTTGGTTCTAAATTAGTCTCTCTTTTCCTTTGCTCATGGTTTTGAGGCACTAAGGAACAGAAGGGCACCCACTGCCGAATAACCTTTGTCTGCCTAGCTTACATAGTTTTCTGTCTGAAGTTATTTTGAAAGGGCCATGACCTTTTTCACAACTGGGGAACTTTCAAATAGAGGACTGTTGGGCCATTGGGTTCTTGGATTATTGATAAAACGTGGTTCATGAATGAAGCTGTGTGGAGAATTCTGAGACCTTGTGAGAAAACACCAAGGAAACAAGAATCGTGTGACCCCAGTTTCTTCAAAACACAGAACTGTTCCTGGGATGTGTTTGTGCTCCTCCCAGGTATGGCAGGTAGGAGTGAGTTTACTTGGGCTGTTGATACCGTGTGCATCTGTAGGCAAGCATGTTTTCACCACATGTGGCTCATCTTGTGATTGTACACTTTACTCAGGCGACTCTTCTTAATTCTTGGCGTATAAATTGTCTGATGCTCTGAATAAGTTGACTATTGCATGAGACTTTAATCTGCCCCATGTTTAGGCCCTGCTGTCCCAGGGTCACCTAGACTGGTAAACAGCTAAGGGAAGCTAGAAACATTCGATCACTGTCATCACATAAATTAGGAGCCAGGACACAGAAAGGGCAGATACTTACCCCATTGTTAGTTCTCAGAAGGTTGTCCCATCCTAGACAAAAGGTATCACTGGAAACTTGTAAGCTTGGAAGAAATGTGAATTATGACTTTTCAAGTTTTTAAAAAATTACATATTTATTTGTAGACAGAGGTTTCTGTCCTGCCTGGTCCCGCAGGAACCAAAGAAACACACAGAGGTTTATATTAATTATAAACTGGGACTGGGCAGGACAGAAACTTCTGTCTACATTTGTGCTCATACCATGGCACATGTGTGGCAGTCAGATGACAGCTTTCAGGAGAGTCAGCTCCATCTATCATATGGGTCCCAGGGATCAAACTCAGTTCATTTGGATGTTTGTCCTCTACTGTCTATACATCTTACTGATGATGGCATTTGTTATTTAACAGACTTAAAAGAAGCTCTGAGCCGATTTGTAGAAGAAGAATCCCTCAGAGACCATGACAGAGAGGCTGAAGCATCCTTGGATGCTGTTAAATCAGGTGAAGTAGATCTACACCAGCTGGCAAGTACATGGGCCAAAGCTTACGCTGAGGTAAGACAGAGGTCACAGTGTATATTTCAAAAATATTACAGACTTTAGGAGGATGTTTTAATTGCTGAAGTCATATGAAACAATTTTTTTTGCAAACCAGTAATACACATCATATGTTCCTGTTTCTGTGCTTACATGCTGTTGTCAATATGAGTCCTAAGGCAGAGTATTTGTGTGTGTGTGTGTGTGTGTGTGTGTTGCTTGTGCCATCAAGCACTTGTGGAAGTCAGAGAACAATTTAAGGGAATTGGTTCTCTTCTTCCACCATGTAGGTCCCAGAGATTAAACCCAGATGGTTATGCTTAGTGACAAGTGCCTTTACCTGATGAACTATTTCTCGGTCTCAATACCATTTTTTTTTTTAATGAACTGAGTTTTTTTTTAATAAAAGAAGTTTGGAATAGTACCTTTGGAAACATGAAGCTACTTTATCCTGCATATTTCTTGTAGCAGATTTACATTCCTTTACAATGTTTGCATGTTTAATTACTCTTTCTGATGTTCCGGTTGAGCTGATGCCTTGAGTCTCATCTGACAGCCTAAGCGAGCCATCCAAGCTCATGTCATTTTCAGCTCTGGGTACTTCTGTTTTCTCATTTGTCTTTGTCATTGTTGTAGCGTCATTGTTTCTCTGTAGGGTTGCAACTAATTGGCCTATTTCATGAAGTCCAAGATGTCACACACATTATTATTTTATTTACTAACCTATGAATCTTTTTAGAGTATGTTTTTAATAATCAAGTTTTCTTCTGATTATAGATTAATTTACACAAATTACATTTATTGTGCTGGATAGTTTTATGTCCACTTGATTTATAAGCTAAAGTCATCTGAGAAGAGGGAACCTCAATTAAGATAAAGGCCTCCAAAGATCTGGCTATAGGCAAAACATTTTCTATGAGGGGAGAATCCAGCCCCTTGTGAGTGGTGCCTTTCCTGGTCTTATGGTAATGGGGTCTATAAGAAAGCAGGCTGAGCAAGCAAGCCATGAGGAGCAAGCCGGTAAGCAGCACCCCTCCATGACCTCTGCATCAGCCCCTGCCTCCAGGCTCCTGCCCTCAGTTCTTTTGATAATGAACTGTTTTGTGGAACTGTAAGTGAAATAAACCCTTTCCTACCCAAGTTGCTTAGCTCTTGGTGTTTCATCACAGCCTTAGTAAACCTAAGACATTTATAATACATTCAGATACAGCTCAAGTTAGTAGTTGTGAGAAGGTCCTCTGTCCTGACATAGCTACCGTTAGTTTTGTTGCTCATCCCTTTGTTTGTGCAGGCACACATGTGCATTGTGTGTGGAAACGGAGTCATGGCATACTGACTTTCTTTACTATTGTGGGCACTTCCGCCTTACTCTGTAGGAATATCTCATTCATCCCCCTAGGCAATTCGTAATAACAACTTAGATTCCATCTCTCTGTATTCTTTTTTTTATTCAGACAATCCTACAATAACATCTACATGTGTGTAAATGCAGGTCTTTGTGTCCCTGTCTGGTGTGCAAAACCACAGTCATAAAATCCATACTTCTCTAGTAGCATGTAAAACAGAGATGCCCTGGCGTGACTGAATGTGTGTGTTATCTCACAGACCACCTTAGAACATGCGAGGCCTGAGGAGCCTAACTGGGATGAAGACTTTGCAGATGTGTACCATGACCTGATCCATTCCCCAGCCTCGGAAACACTCCTGAATCTGGAACATAATTACTTTGTTAGCATCTCAGAACTGATTGGTGAAAGAGATGTGGAGCTGAAAAAATTACGAGAGAGGTACTGCTTGTTTCTCGTGTTATTATAATTAAATACTACATTGTGAAATATAATAGCCTGTAGCACAGCCTGCTTGCACTTTCATAAAATTGAAATACCAAGCAAAATGCTTGGAATGAGCTGTCTGCTTTGATCTTTACTACAACCCTACAATTAGTATCTCCATTTTGCAGGTGAGAAAACCTGGGCTTACAGTAGTTTATCCAAGATGTGACTTCACAACTGTTAGCCACTCCCCCTTGTTCTGTCCCTGCTCAGCCTCCTCTGGGTTGCCTTTCTCTAGGTCATGGTGTCTTTCAGTTATCTTGTAAGCTTCCCACATTAGGAAGAAAATAGAAATAGCCATAGCATTGCCCCAAGAGATTTTAATCAGATTTGAATTCTGTATAGTCTTCCTAAGACAGCACACGAACCGTGCTTTCTGGGATGCACATTCCAGAGTGAGTAAAAAGCTGCCAGTGTCTTTATGGTAACGTGTGGCTTTCCAGGCTGCACCCTCCTGTCCTGTAGACTGTGGTGTAAATCAGCATGTCCTCCTACGTAGTCCATTTTGATTTAGCACATTATTTATTACTTTAAGAGCATTTATTTAAGACTATGGGTATACATGATACCAAGATGAATTTTAGTATTACTGGTATACAGTGGTTCTTGTTGTGGAAGCTTAAGACCAAATCACACTTGATTTTTGTGACTGTTTTAATATTCATACTAAAGAAGTCAACTTAAAACGAGATGCTATGTGTTCCTGTTTCTCATTAGCCTCACAGTTGCAAACATTAAGACTAACAGTACATGAATAATATTTTTTTTGCTTTGTTTTGTTTTTTAAAACAGGGTTTCTCTGTAGCTTTGCAGCCTGCTCTGGAACTAGCTCTTGTAGACCAGGTTGGCCTCGAACTCCTAGAGATCCATGTGAATAATATTTTTTATTTTACGGGTTTATTATAGTTAAGAGAAATAGAAATACAAAATAATCAAAGATGGATTTCTTTTCTTTCCTGATGGTGAACAATAAGCCCGGGCTTTGAGCCTCGTGTGTCTAAGGATTCAGGCAACTGTCAATCAAAAACATTCAAGAAAAAAGAGTCATGCATATTCTGAACATTCTTGGGCTTTAAATCTTGTAGTTATTCCTAAGAAACAATATAACACCTACTTGCATTGCACTATTTGTTGTAAGCGGTCTAGAGATGATTGAACATGTGCCGGAGGGTGCATATAAGTTGTATGCACATGCTCTGCCTGGAACCAATGCCCAGAGTTACCATACCTGGTATTCTGACAGTCTATAGTTAGCATTTATCTGAAATAGAATAGACTTTCCTTTGAACTTAATCTAGGCAGTCTCTTAAGTCATTAATTATATGACAGACTCCTTGCATTTTGGATACATTCAGGGTAACATAAATGTTCATGAAATTTTCTTTAATTCTTTTTGCTTTTTTATTATGAGAAATTTGCTGCTTTTATGAAACCATATTCTAGATAATTCTTTAAACTTTAGAAGAAATAGCAATAATACTTTTTATCCACTAGAGGGAACACTTGTAAAATATTAACGCAAAGATGTGTCTAAGTTTTTAGTAGACATTTTTGTTTCTAAATTAAAAAACTGTCTTATAAGCATAATCTTCACCTGATGCCTTGTGCTTTCTAATATTAAGGACCAGAAGTGTGGGCACGCACCTGTAATCCCAGTTCTCAAGAGGCAGAGGCACAAGCGCACCAGGACTACATAGTGAATCCTTGTCTCAAAAAATCAGACAAAAAAGTGTATGAGATCATCTGCATTGTATATAGTGAATGGGAGCTGAACGATACTGAATGAATGATACAGAAGATGTTGACGTATTCATATGTATACATTGTATGAGTTTCATTTTTTACATGTATCTGTCCTCCTTAATTGTTATGATTAATAATAAACTCAATTTTAAGAACACTTTACTTAACTAGAATGACAGTAAAACTTAGTTTGTGTTCTACTCTGTTTATTATATGTTTAAATTTTCTGTGTTTACTTAACTGTGTATGTATGTGTGTGGGTATGTACATGTTCATATGGAGTGTTCATGTGTGTGTAGGTAGGTGCAATGCATGTGTGTGTGTGTGTGTGTTGGGGGTATCTGTAAAGGCCACAGGTCACTATTGGTCACTAGTGAGTGTCTTCCTCTGTCTCTGTTCTCCACACTTTTTGAGACAGGGTCTCACTGAACTTGAAGTTTATCTGTTTGGCCAGACTGTCTTGCCAATGCACTTCCAGGGATCTGACTGTCTCTGCCTCCCCAGCACTAGGGTTGTAGATGTGCACCACCATTCTTAGCTTTTCTGTAAATACTGGGCATCCAACTAAGCTATCTCCCAACCCCTCAAAATATCTTTTAAAGCAAACTTTGCATGTGTTTGTGTTAAAGGATAAGTTTTAGTTTGAGATATTATGTAGTCAGAACAGACAATAAACTGAAAGTACAGCTCAGTACAGTCCAGCCGACCCCTGTAATCACCATCCAACAAGAAATAGGATGTTTCTAGCAGTAAAGAAGCCTCCCTCATGCCTTCCTAGTCACGCTTACTTTCCCCTGTAAATAACTGCTGTCTGTACTTCCGACACCACTGATTAACTTTTTCCGTAGGGAAGCCATTCTGTACATTGTTTCTTTGGGTAAATGATGATAGTAGCAGTAGGCAAAAAAAAAAATCAAGTTGTATTGTACATTGCTCCTTAAAAGTAATTGTGTGATTTAACACTGTCTCTTCAAACTTAATTGGTAGTTTCTGGGTAAGTGTAGACTGGCTTTCAGCATCGGGCTCAAGTCAAGATTACATGGAAAATCTGCTTAGGCTGGGATTATACAAGTGTTTCCTTTGAGGATCTCTGCAAATGAGGAAGGGTTAGGAGTATTAAACAGTCATTGAGAGACCACTTGGTTTTGACTGCTTCCGTTTATGCACTGTGCTTGGATCGTGATCTGGCTGCACATGTGGTGTGGTTGACACTTTAACAATACTCATCAGTATTCACATATTCATTTTCAATGACTCAGCATTTTCAAGGTATGGAGTTTTAATTCCTGGATATAGTATCTATCATAAAATAAAAGTTATATTCTCATTTTATTCAATGAACTAAAGGGCTGTATACCCTAAAAGTTGATGACTGTGTCTAATTGATTAATTATGTTTTAGACAAGGTATTGAAATGGAGAAGGTAATGCAGGAATTGGGGAAATCACTCACAGATCAAGATGTAAATTCACTGGCTGCCCAGCATTTTGAATCCCAGCAAGTAAGTGAAATGAAGTGTAATGGCTTGAGATATGTAATTACGTCTTCTTTTCCGTGTGAAAAAAGTTGACCAGTTGGCATGCTCTCTGTTTAGGACTTAGAGAATAAATGGTCAAATGAGCTGAAACAATCAACAGCTCTCCAGAAGCAAGAGTATCAGGAATGGGTGATAAAACTTCATCAGGACTTGAAGAACCCCAACAACAGCTCCCTCAGGTATTGCCCCTCAGTTGTTCTTATTCATGTATGTGGTCATCACTATCCATATTTATTCTACAATCGCGTCTAGTTGGTTATGTATGTTTGACAATGAGAATTCAAGATGTTATACTTTTTATTTTTTTGAGAAAGAGTCTCATGTAAGTTTTGCTAACCTCAAACTTGGCATTTAGCCTAGGTTGGCCTTGAGTTCAGAGAAATTCAGCCTCAGTGTCCCAAGTGGTAGACTTACAGGCAATTTCTTTCATTTCATTAAATGGTATTCCACTTGGTATGATTGGATGAATGCCAGACACTCAGTAAGTAGGAAGAGAAAAAAATCAAGTACAGTAGACCTATTTCCAGAACATGCTCACACATGCTGTAAGCACTGGTGTACAGCCCTGGGCTTGGATACGGGCTAAGGGCTGACTCTATGTAATGTCAGTTTCCCAATAGTCTTGCCTCAAGGGTAAGAACTATGTCTGCTCCTCCCTCCCTCCCTNTTCCTATTTGTTTTGTATACCCACACAGCTTCTTGCCAAGTGCTCTTGACTCTGGCACATATGAAGTAATTGTTCAGTTAGTATTGGGATGAATGGGTGCACTAAGGCAGGCTGGGAAGTAGCACAGTTGGTAAAGTGAAGATCTGAGTTTGTCCTCCAGGCTCCATACATGTGCACAGCTTTGCCTGCGTGCACACCACACACACAAGAATAGTTGGTACCATCTTCGCACGGCAGTTTCATTTCCTCTTTCCTGTATATGATGGTCTTTCCTTTGCTTCGTTGTGTTTCCAAACTGTTCCTATCTTCTGGGGACAGCTTAGCTACATTACTTCCTGGCCAGCATTTTGAGAGCATTGGGGTTCAGGGATCAGAGCATGCCATGCCCTGGGCTTTCTATGCATGAATGTATGCGCTGATGCAAATGTAGAGCGTATTGCAGGTAGTGGGTTTAAGGGAACTGAAAAGTTCCTTGCTACAAAAGTCACCTATCCTTTTGCTGCTGTGCTTTCAGGCTCCATGTGTAGGTCAAGTCACTGTAAATCCTGCCTTTAGTTGCTTTTTAAGTTGTTATACCTTGGGGAAAATACTTTTACTATTACTATCTTTGGTAGGTGTTTCCTCGGGCAACAGAAATTCTGTTTTCAGCTCATGGAAAACTAGGTTTATTGAGGGATAAATGGCATGAAGTAAAGTCTGCCTATTTTAATGGAGCACAGATAAGGAATTGAGACTGTCATAGAACTGTCACTGCAGTCAAGTTATGACATCTTCCACTTTGCCTTCATATTCAGCACTATCCCCTCTTGCCATCCCGTGTCGACCGTTCTGAGTCTATGCTGCAGCTCACCTGCTCTTCTGATGGGCATTGCCGTGAGCTCTCATTCCAAGTTCATGTTTCCCCGATGGCTAATATGATGAACAGTGTTTCATGTGATAACTTTGTGTCCATGTCTCTCCTTTATGTTTTCTTACTGTCGAGCTGTGAAAGTTATGTCTGTACTCTGGATGCGTGTTTAGCCTCAGATGTTTGTTTTGTAGATGTGTGGCTGCTGCTCTGAGGCTTATCTTTTCGTTTTATTACTCTTGTCTTTAAAAGCAGACTTTGTCGTCCATGTAGACCAGCTTGGCTTGAGCTAGCTTGACCTTCCTTCTCGCGCCTTCTCTGTGCTTCAGTTATAGGTGTGTACTGCCATAGCCAGCTCCTCTTCCTCCTGCTTCATATTGTAGAGTGGCTGTGCACACCTTTAATCCCAGCACTGAGAAAGCAGAGACAGATGGGTCCCTGAGTTTAGAGACCTGGTCTGCACAGTGAGTTGCTGCTCAATACAGACCCTGGTGAAAGGGGGATATGTAGCTAAGTGGTAATTATGCGCAGAAGTTAACAGGCCTTCACTTCTAAGGTTGTTCATATCTCGTCAGCATGGCAGCAGACCTTTGAATTTTGTCGTCTAGACTCAGTGCCCAGCTGGCTTCATTTTCTGAGGTAGAATTGGATGCTGTTTGTGCTTGGGTTGTAGTCTTGGAGGGTGTTTTCCTCTGTGCACTGCTGCACCATCAGCACCCAGCAGTCTTTGCGCACCTGTGCCGTGGAGCGGGTCCTTCCACGCTACTGCTCTTCTCTCAGCCATGGAATCTTGTTTCTTGTCACCTGGTACTAGGCTTACTGTGGTCAAGTCATCTGTCATGGAGCTACATCCCAACCCTTGTCTCTCAGTTGTCTGTCTGTCCAACAGCAGCCTTGTGTCCAGCTGTCAGATGTCAGTTATTCAGAGCGGCTTCTCTTTTACCAGTCCTCATGTTTCCTTGGACACATTTAGTGAAGACTAATGGAAGGAGCTCAGGTACACGAGCTTGTGACTCCTACCTGTTCTAAAGTGACCCTGCACGCGACCTTTTAGAACTCTGATGTGATTTTCACGTTGATTTCCTTATATGACAGCACGCTTTGTCTAACGTGCGTTGATGCAAACAGGCTGTCCTTATTTTCTGGCCGTCCAAGCTTGGAGAACCATGCCACACTTTGCCGTTCAGTTTCCTTCACTGCCTTGTGCCATGGACTTGACCTGAGTAGTTATTATGTGCTCATAGCGCCTCTTGGGAAACTTTTCCAGTAATGAGCAGAGCAAAGAGAGAGCTTGTCTAGTGAGAGGACGGGGCTGCTGGAAATGCAGCCACGGGACATGTCAACATGAATCTCACAGTTTCTATTACCTATGTGTCCTTTTAATTTTAAAAACTAAAACATGATTTATGATTGCTGTACTCTTATAATCATCATCACTGTGTGTGTATAAGGTGTATGTGAGCAAGCGTCTGGAAACTGAAGGACGACTTTCAGAAGCTGGTTTTCTCCTCCCATAGTGAGTCTGGATATAGAACTTAATGTCATTAGACTTGTGAAGCAAGGCCTCTTACCTGCTGAACCGTCTCTATAGCCCAGTTTTTTAACTTTTAATCTTCATCACTGCCACCTCATCTATTTTATTATTTTTTTAGAATCAGCCTTGGCCTAAGAACTAGTATGTATTTTTAAATATGTTCAATATGACTTTTAAAGGTATTACATATTAATTCATCAGTTGAGCCCTGAGCCATTTTTAAGCTGCTAGGAAATATTAAGTGGGATGTGTTAGTTGACATTGTAATGATTGAAGAGAGTAATCTGCATTGCTTACTGTGAGGAAATGGAGAGACAAGTGGGGCTTTTAGAACCTGTTGCTACTTATGGTTTTACTTGTCACCATGGATTAGGGATGAGTTTAGGAATAAATTAAGCTCTGCCGTCAGCTGTTCAGTTCTCTCTCATTTCATGGTGAACTTACTTCCTCTAAGAAAAACTTTCTTATGAATATGCAATGATACAATCACAATAATTGTATTAATTTCAGTGAAGAAATCAAAGTTCAGCCAAGCCAGTTCAGAGAATCTGCAGATGCCATTGGAAGGATTTATGAGGAGCAGAGGAAGCTGGAAGAGAGCTTCACCATTCACTTGGGTATGGAAGCTCTTTTACTAGCTATAAGGAACTTCTGAACTTTTCCTCAGGAGTACAAATTCCTGCATGTGAGCAGAATGTACCCATTATTTATAATCTCAAGTTATGTCCCTCTCCACGAAAGCCTAGAGTTTATGTGCTATGTGTTTTAGCTTATACATTTGCAGATAAATTATGACAGCTATTAACATGGAAAGTTAAAGGGCCCATTTTTAGTTATTATTTGGAACATGGATTTACCTAGAGTCTTACCACAGAAGTTTGCATCTGTTACAGGATTTTTGTAACGTTTCAGTATCTCTCTGTAACTGTTGTTCATCCCTAGGAGCCCAACTGAAGACCATGCACAATTTGCGATTGCTAAGAGCAGATATGCTTGACTTCTGCAAGCATAAAAGAACCCATGGCAGTGGTGTGAAACTCCATCGGCTCCAGACAGCCCTGTCTCTTTATTCCACATCTCTCTGTGGCCTTGTTTTACTAGTAGATAATCGAATTAATTCCTATAGTGGCATCAAAAGAGGTAAGTTGATGTTGAACATACTTATCCCATTCACTTTCTCTTTGTAATGCCATTTTTGTAGAGGACTCTCACATGGTAGCCCATGCTGATCTTGAACTCAAAGAAGTCTTCCTGCCTCTGCTTTCTAAGTGGTGGGATAACATATATGATCCACTGCACCCAGTTTTCAAAGAAAACAATTTTTATAAAGGAATTTTGGCACTTTTAAATGGCTGCAATGTTTAAGTCCATTGAGTCTCATACACCCCATCCTGGCTGTTTCAAATTAAAGTGAACAGCAAACAAAATATGCAGCCCTGACTTTGTAGATGGGAGTTTCTGTCTTACCTGTTCCCGCAGCCATTCGGTCCCAAATAAACACACGAAAGCTTATATTAATTATAAACTGTTTGGCTTATTACTCAGGCTTATTATTAAATAACTCTTACAACTTAAATTAACCTATAATTCTTATCTATGTTTAGCCACGTGGCTTGATACCTTTTCCCAGTAACGCATACTCACGTTGCTTCCTCTGCATCTGGCTGGTGACTGCATCTCTGCCTTTCCTCTTCCCAGCATTCTCCTGTTGTGGTCACTCTACCTGTGCTTCCTCATTGGCTACTGGCCAGTCAGCATTTTACTAAACTAATACAAGTGACAAATCTTTACAGGGTACCCACAGCACTACTACTTTGACATTCATAAAAAGTTCAGGGATATTTAGTTCTTTCTAAAATATCAGGTATGGAGTGCCTATAGAAGAAGATTCTTATTTCAGCCTGAAGTAAAAATAGTAATCCAGCTATAAATGCACTTTTCATTTTAGAAGCAAGTCCTGCTGAGTGATCTTAGTTTACCCAGTGTCTCCTGATCCTTCCAAGTTAAACAGAACCACACTTGTTATCATTTGCAGAAGATAGGGATAGATTTTAATCAAAGTGTCTGTTATTTAAAGATGGCTTGGAGTTATATTGGAATGTTCTTTACTGATTATTTATTCCTATGAGTAAAGTGTTGATGAAAGTCATTGTACTCAGCTTAATCCGTGATTATTACAAAACAAATCATATTTATAACCTTCTCTCTCAGATCTCTTTTTCTGTACATAATTGATAAATATTTGATGAATCTCTTAGATTTTGCCACAGTTTGCCAAGAATGCACAGACTTCCACTTCCCACGGATTGAAGAGCAACTGGAGGTTGTCCAGCAGGTGGCGCTGTATGCGAGAACCCAGCGCAGGAGCAAGTACAAAGAGGCCCGGGGTCAGTAAGGCTTGCTCTAGCAGACAGGGCCACACTGCTGGCCCAGACACAACCACAGAAGTTCGTAGTGGTGGGACTTGGGAGAGAAAATTTAAGAACAAAATTTAACATCTTTTTTTTTTGGTTGATTTTCTTTCTCCCTTCCCTTCCCTTCCTTCCGCGTGTATTCCTGCAGGCCAGAAGAGGGCACCAGACCTCGTTACAGATGGTTGTGAGCCACC
>LOEQ01003454.1:203623-246022 GCA_001685075.1 Bramus lutescens
GGTTGCTGGGAATTGAACTCAGGACCTTCGGAAGAGTAGGCAATGCTCTTAACCGCTGAGCCATCTCTCCAGCCCCTTGGTTGATTTTCTTTCAGGGTCCTTAGTGAAAACCATTTTAAAATTTCATTGCCATAGTTAAAATAAGAGTTTTAAAGAAGTTGTTCTTCTGATCCAACATTCTCAAAATCATTACTACAAAGGGCACTGAATCAAAAGTAGATCAAAATAAACTTTTCTTCTTATTTTCTTGCCATGCTAGGGATTGCTGCACATATGCTGTTCTGCTGGGTATTCCCCAACCCTGGTCCCTCTTTGAATTTTTGACTTCAGGGTCATTTTGGTTCGAAAAGAAAAAGAGAGAAACTGGTGTCTTTGAATGGTTTCCCCCTATATTTATGCACAATACAAATCCTTTCAAATTACTTAGAAATCTTATTGGAAATACTTTTAAATTTATCGAAGTATACTTTACAATCATCCTACTTCTTCCACCTCTGCCCCAACTTCTGAATTTCTAGAACCTTCCAAAATAGTGCCACCATTGAGAAGCCGGCATTTAAATCATGAGCCAGTGAGGGATATTCTGTCTTCAAGTCATAGCAACACTAGTTACCTCAAACTAAGCAACATGCCTATCACCTGATAAGCTGCTGCTTGGTTCCCTGTGGTGGGAACACGTGGGTGTGTCTTGGTAAGTTCCTCGTATATTGTGGTTCATAGTTGTATTACAGCTTTATTGCATCAGCTTTCCGAAACTTACTCATTTCCCTCAACCAGTATCTCCCCCATTTCTTCCTTTCCTTGTTTCATGTTAGCTGTTACTCTGTTCTGTTAGCTCAGCTCTTCTAGACTGTCGTAAGTGAGACTCCTCCTTCTGGATGGTGCTCCAGGAGCACCAAGAGATGCTGTGAACCACGGGCAGTACTTGCACACCGTAGTTTTTTCCTACTCATACATAACCCGTACGTTTTCACCTTTCACCCAAGGGAAACACTCCAGTGGCTTCTCTCTGCAACATCTGAATCGTCCCTTCACTGGT
Organism: Bramus lutescens; assembly: GCA_001685075.1. Taxonomy (NCBI): domain Eukaryota; kingdom Metazoa; phylum Chordata; class Mammalia; order Rodentia; family Cricetidae; genus Bramus; species Bramus lutescens. Next base: position 204,663 of record LOEQ01003454.1, read on the forward strand.
CTCAAACTTTTAGGCTACTGTTAAGCAAAGCAAAAGCTATTTGAGCATGCTGTGTTTCTGACATTTGATCTAACAGGGAAACTACCAACTGACCCCGTTGGCAGGTTGAATGCCCACTGAACACACTGGTCAAGGGGGCAAGTCATGTCCTAAATGGAATAATATATTATGGCGTGATACTTCATCTTGTCACTTTGAATGGCAGGCTACTGAAAACTTGTGGATTATTTATCTCTGGAATTTTCTGTTTGATGTTTCTAGACCGCAGTTGATGGTGGGTAACTGAAAGCACAGAAAGGAAAACTGCAGATGAAAGTGGACGCTGCCCACCTTTCTGCGCTGTCCTGCCTGTGCCTTCCAGATACATACATGTGTACAGAAGCATGTTGTAGCTAGTTCTCCTTTTTACACACAGACGCTTTCCATGCACACTGTTCCATGTGCGGCTTTTGTACTAAGACTGCCCAAAAGGTCATCTATCAGTCTAGAAAGCCCCTTTGTGTCTTTGCTGTTATGTAGTGATGCATTGCAGGTTCTTGTCCCTCCCCTATTAGCAGGTATCTCTTCTTCTTTTCATTGTTAGTAGCATGAGTAACACTGTGCATGAATCATGGTGCACTTGTAAAGAGTAAGCATGTCTGTGGTCACAGGGCACATGTACTCCATTCAATATTCACAATGCTAGCCCCTGCTCCCTGATTTATCTCTTTAGCAACGGTAACTGAGGCTCTGCTGTGGCGACATGTGTTACATTTCAGAGCCACGCCAAGGATCAGGAGGAAATCCCAAGAAAGCAATCCTAACAAAGGGCTTCGCAGAGAAGTTCAGTGTGGCCTCTCATCCTGTTACCCTCTCCCTCCACCTTACTCAGCTTTTCCTTCTCTTTCCTCCTTCATGCTTCTTCTGCGAATATTTTTAATGTCATTGTTAGCAGTGACCACACACATGAAGATTGAAATCATACGTGTGGGAGAGAAGGAGGATTTTGAGTCTTTAGATGAGAGATAATGTGCCGTACATAATAGGTAATTTTTAGACTACCTATAGTTAAGGCAGCCTGCATGCAGCATGGTGTTTTGTTCTTGATATAGCAGCTGCATTGTGATTTAAATGAGTCAGTAGAATTAGTCATTTTTATAAAAGACAGCTCTTTTTTTGTTGTTGTTGTTTGTTCATTTGCTTTGAGATGGGTCTCAGTATAGCCCCAGCTTTTCCAGAACTCACTTTGTAGCCCAGGCTAGCCTTGAATTTGGGATCTTCCGCCCTCAGCCTCATAAAGGCACTTGTATGCTATAGTACAGTCTTGTGAAAAACACTTGCTGAGTATTCTTTTTCTGCACATGTCTATATATTTGTTCATCATATTTGTGACATGATATACAAGTACTTGTTTATTCTATTTCATTAATTTATTTCTACTGTGGTTGTTATATTCATTATATTTCTACAGTCCATGATAAAAGCCAAAGATTGTCTTATGAATATTATATATATATGTGTGTGTGTGTATATATATATATTTATATATATAAAATAAAAGTCACCTCTTTGTGTTACCATGAAAGACATTACTCATTAAAACATAGACAGGAAAGTGGACTGTAAACTGTTCTGTTTCTTTTTTTTTCCCTTTTTTGAGATTGTATTTTAATTAAGTTCCCCCCCCCAAATGCTCCTGTATATCCCTCCATGCTTTCCTTCAAATTCAAGGTCTTTTTCCATGAGTTGTTATTGCGTGCATATATATGTATTTGTATACATATATATCCCCAATGTAACCAGTTGCGTACATATAATGTTACTTGTATGTAGGCTTTCAGGGCTAATTGTTTAGCATTGGACAACCAATTGGTGTGTTGTTCCTGGGTCTTGATTTTTGAAAGGGAGTATTTGTTCATCCCTGGACAGTCAGAATTAGAGCGTTTGTTCCTTGCCGTCTTTGCTGTGACCCACTGCTTATCTGAAGCATGCCCATGGCCAGACTCTGTTACACGAAATATTTGTTCAGACAGTTCAGAGTCTTCTGCCTACTCTGCTCACACATTCTCTACTAGTTCTTACAAATGTGTGTGTGTTTATAAGACACAGTGGTGTAAGTCACTTTGTCAGCATAGTACTAGGTGGCTCTATTAAGTTAGCTGTGTTCAGATAATGTTTTAGAGTTGATGTTTTGGTATATACTGTTTAGTTATTTGAAGGTCTTACTGTTTTCTAATATGGAATACCATTTCAAAAATAGATTCTAAAATAGTTTTTAATTCAATCTGAATAAGTAGATAGCCTCTAAAAGACAACGACATTGAAAGACAGTACTCTTTTTGTATTTGTATTTGTAAGAGAATTCTTATAAAATCCAGGAGTATCTTTTGTTAAAATATGTAAATAATGTGTTCAGTCTTAATAATGGATGTTCAGTCAAAATGTCTCTCAACCAACATTTATCCTTCTAAGAAAAATATCATGCCTCAAAAAAAAAAGAAAGAAAAACTGTTTGCTGTCTGAAAAAGTTCTTCTTGAAACAGTATCACACATCTGCTTGAGATCAGTTGTATATAGTATCAGATGAGTGTGCCGGATATAAAATGATTCTTGATGTTGCTAGCTGTCTATCTGGTCCAGAGCGGGTTATATCAGCAGCAGTGAGTCAGAATCTAAAAATAAAGGTGGACACACCATAGCTATCTAATGAAGTTATCTTAGTGCCCTGAACTCTCGGAAGGAAGCTAGAGTGTTGGCAAGTTTAATGTGGTTGAGACCATGTGGGGTCAAGGCTGGTCCCACCTCTTATCTGTGTCCCCCCACCTTATGTAACAAGTTACCGAAGCCTTTCTTCTCTTGTATATAAAATGGAGATGTGCTCAATTTCAGTGCACGTGCTTAGCATTCGCATGTCCCGAGCCTAACCGTGAGTAGGAAAAAAGGCAGTGAGGGGAAGAGAGCAGAGGAGGGAAGGAAGGAGAGCGCCATTTCCCACATCCACGTCTGCTCATAGAGCTCATGCATGTAAAACACAGAGCAGAATGCCTGGCATGTAGAGGCACATAGTACACTTTTGCTATTGTGGCTGTCCTGAAAGAGTAGGGCTAATACATTTTCATATGTGGCAATATTCCTTTGTGTTATATTTTCTTTATGAATAGATTCTGGAAACCAAAATGGAGGAAGTGATGATAAATCTAAGAATTCTGAGAGAAACTATTTAAATATTTTACCTGGTGAGTATTATTTTGTTTTAAATCATTGCTTTCTTATAGTCACACACATTAAGATAGTAGATTTGAAACATTCTTACGGTGTGCATTTGTAAAATGTTTGGCCCTATATCCCTTTGAAACAGCACTTGTATCTGTATAATACACTTTCACAGACATTCTCCAATGTAAAGCTCATTTTTATACTAGAAATGACTTACTTCTAGATCCCCAAAATGTTACACCTAAGTTTCATGATTTTATATTTCTAATGTGCTCTTATGCATTGTTTCTTAGTTACTAAGGAATGAGCCGAGAGATGTTTTTAGCTCTAAAATATAAGCAGCAGCGCGCAGAGATGAACTTGGTTGATCTTGTAGTGAGACCATTTGAAAGTAGAGTCTAGTTCGCATCTGCCCTCAGGTCTTTCTGCCTATGTCTGTCTTTACTTCCCTTATTGGGCGTCTTTAACAGCTGGAGCTCAAGCTCTCCGTCCCTCTTCCTTCCTGTTCTTACAGCCATTCACCTGCCAAGGCACCACGTGACCCCGTGTGCGCTCTTAAACACAGTGGCGGGTTTTACAGACTTAAAAATAGCCCTTCCTTAATAGTTTCAGCCCTGTTTTAAGGCAGTTTTTCACATTTCCTTCCTCAGATCTTGAACATGCAGGCCATGTCACTAATTTAAGAAAGTCATTCCCTTTTCTGCATTCATCAGATTGTGGTCATCGGCCTCCGTTTCCTCCCACCTTCGCAACTCTGCCCTCGCGGATAATAGTTAGAGTCACCACAAGCTGTTCCACCCCTTTGTGGGGCAGGAGACCATTCATCCATTACTCTTCGTAGGCCTTGAGTCATCACTCTGTGGCTTTCTAGGAGTGTGTTGGCTGGTACTGTTTTGGAAGTGCCTGTATCTTTATTGTTCTATTTCTTTCCTTCCTTTAAAAAAAGCCTATGAGTTAGTATCATTATTACCAATAAGCACGGAGTGAGATGCCTCACATCTGAATTAGGAAAGAAGTTTTAAACCACCCACCACTGACAGCATCTATATTTCCAGCATAGCCAAAATATTGACAGGAGATGGAGTATCTCATCAAAACTTATTATTATCATGAAGAAAACCAGTTGTGTTCATATACTTTTTTCAAAATTTAATTTTTAATTAAAAAATTTTTCATACAGTATGTCTTTACTCCTATTCCTTTCCCCTTAACCCAGGAACTGTTGTTTCTTTATTATGAACTAGGTCCTTAACAGCTTATGTCATCTAATTTTCACAATTTTGTAAAATAGCAGTTTGGCCTTATTTCCACATTTCCTGCACAAAGCACCAGGTGAGTAAGTTAAGTGGGTTTATTGTCTCACCTGGCCAGAGTGCTGGAGCGCAGCATATCTCCCTCACGTCCAACCGAGAACCTTTCCTACAGTATCTTAGTCATTTTTACCACTGCCAGCACCTGGACTGGCCCCATTTTATTAATGGGTAAAATGAGACCAGAGGCAAGTCATTTGAGGTCAAACAAAGTAGTGCCAGGTTAGGGATTAGGAACACCTGACTGTCTCACTAAGCCATCCCCCCTCCCCCTGCTGGCCCACAGCCCATACCCAGAGCTGGGAGTCCCTCCCACTGCACTAGCAGTAGGCATTTCAGAGGCAGACACAGCACAGGACCCAGAAGATCAATGCCTATGTGGTGACTCCTTGCTGACAAGCAGTCCCTGTGTCTCCTAGCATCTCCAGAAGGTTCCCTTCTTACTTTCTCTTTGACTAGCTCATTTAATATCTCGATTCCCATCCTTTGTTCTTGTTCTTTTTCTAGTTCATTTGTTTGTTTGTAAAAAAGAATTTTTGCCCGGGTCCTATGAGAGGCATCTTGAGGTACCACAAGTGCAAAACCATATTATGTACCTTATATTTTATTACATTTATTTAGATGTGTGTGTGTCTATATTCATGTGTGTGCACATATAAAGATCAGACGATGTAGTAATATTTTATTTGTAATCTAACAGATAAAGTTTGCCTGGGGATCAGAGTGCAGAGCTAAGCCACTAATTAGCCATAGAGGCCAGGCAGTGGTGGCACACACCTTTAATCCCAGCACTTGGGAGACAGAGGCAGATGGATCTCTGGAGTTCAAGGCCACCCTAGGCTACATGAGATTGAATCTATCTTAAAGAGAAACAGAGCTTACACAAAGGTGATCCCAGCTCTTAGAATCACAAGCCTTTAACCCCAACACTAGGGAGGTGGAGACAGGAATGATATGGCTGGGTGGAGAGAGGAAAATAAGGTAGGAGAAGACACGAGCCCAGAGCAGTCTGAGGATTCGTGGAGATAGATGGATGTGGTCTGAGGTTTTGTAGAGACAGCAGCAGTCTGAGGATTCGGTCTGAGCTTGCAATCTAAAGTTTCGTAAAGATGCATTGAGATTTCATAGAGGGAGATGCAGTCTGAGGTGTAATAGAGTCAGCGTTCAGTCTAAGGTTCGTAGGGACAGGATTGACCCTTTTGCTCTGAGCATTAGTAGAGGTAAGAAATCTCGTTTCCCGTGGCTCTGCTTCTCTGATCTTTCATCATTAACCACTGTATCTGACTCTGGGCTTATATTATTAAGACCAATTAGAATTCTTGCTACAGGAGGACAACTGTGGGTGTTAGTTCTCTCTGTCCTCCTGCCATGCAAATCTTGGGGACCAGGCTCAGGTAATCAGTGTTGGCAGCAAATGCCTTTATCTACTGAGCATCTAACCTGGCCAAAGTATTTCTATAAAATATGTTTTCTCAAATATATTTACTGTCTCATATAAATACTGAAAACAAATACATATATCTTACCTTTCTGTATTCCTAGATTGATTTATTTTAGATTTGAGTAAACAAAATACCATAAGTATTTTAAAAAGGAAAATGAATTTTATTTTTTATTGATTTATTTATTTTTATTTTATGTGCATTGATGTTTTGCCTGCATGTATATCTGTGTGAGGTGTCAGATCCCCTGGAACTGGAGTTACAGACAGTTGTAAGTTGCTATGTGGGTGCTGGGAATTGAACCTAAGTCTCTTGGAAGAGCAGCCAGTGCCCTTAACCACTGAGCCATCTCTCCCGCCCCAGAAAATGAATTTTAAAACATAAAGAGGTTAGTAAGTAGCCAGGCAGATGAACCTATTTTGTAATATTAAGCCACTGAGTTGTTATTAAGCTTTTAAGTTATTAAGATGAATTTTATCTATACAAGGTAATTTATAACTTGTTCTCAACTGTTTTGATAGTTGAATTTTTTTATTAAATTAATTTATTTTTTAAAATGATCTTTTCTCATTTTACATACCTATCCCACTAGAATTTTTATACCTTTTAAATTGCCAAATTTCAATGAAAAAGACAAATGAACATTCATATGAGTTTATATTTTAAAAATTCTACCAACTTCACAAGTAAATAATAACTGCTCATCAATTTCATGTATTAGTACTGTGCTCCAGAATATACTTACCTTCACATATTTTAAACCATGTTTCCCTCTAGCACGAGTCCCAATGGGAGGTTGTATACAGTTTGTTCTTGATAACACAGTACTAATGTCTGGATAGATGTAACAAAGCCAGCAAGATATTTCTCCTTTGCCTGAATTACCAGTCAACTGTAAAGCGATGGCAGCTTCCACAGTACAGTAGGATATTGCCCATGGTGAATTTCTGTCCTTCAAGGTAGACTATCTTAATGTTGTGAATTAAGATCTCTCTCTATTGGTGTGTCCATCTGCTCAAATGATCCTGTATTCCAACCATTACTAACTGCTGCTTTTCCTTCTGTGGTGTGCCAGTGACTGCTCCGTATGGGCTTGCCCGACCAAATGGGTTGCTGGAGTCTTCAGTCCTGTAAGGCTTGGGCCACTGTTTATTTGGAGGACTATCATCTGTCATGTTGTGGGTTGTTTTTTACTCTTTTGACTTTTATGTCTTTTAACTCTTTTATGGGGGAGTACCACCCAGCTCCCAAATAAAACACATGGAGTCTTATTCTTTCTTATAATTGCCCAGCCTTAGCTTGGCTTGTTTCTTGCCAGATTTTCTTAACTTAAATGATCTCAACTACCTTTTGCCTCTGAGCTTTTTCTTTTCTTACTTCTGTATATCTTACTTTCACCCTTACTCTGGGTGGCTGGCCCCTGACTTCCTCCTCCCCTTGTTCTTTCATTCTCTTCTTCATTTCTCCTTCTATTTGTACTCTGTTAGCCCCGCCTACCCTTGCTCCTTCCTTGCTATTGGCCATTCAGTTCTTTTTTTAGGACCATCAGGCAGTTTAGACAGGCAAAGAATCACAGCTTCACAGAGTTAAACAAATGCAGCATAAACAAAAGTCACACACCTTAAAATAATACTCTGTAACACTGTCACTTGCCCTGAGCTCTCTGTATGTTTCCCTTCATCAATTCAGGGACTTCTCCAGCAGGTGTGACTTCATAGCTGTGCCATTGTTCTACCCTGGCTGTTGGTAGGGCCTACTAAGTATTTTTAAATACAAATATATTAGGTTTTAAAAAATAAAACTCTAATATAATTAGAGGCAAGGATGAGGAAATTAGCAAGGGCTAATTGTAGAAGAGTGAAATAAACTTCTGGGCAGACAGGGCAGAATTTCCACTGAGATGTGCATACACACACACACACACACACACACACACACACGGATTTACATGTGTTTGCTATGTTACTCATTGTTGACAGAATAAAAGCTGTTGAGATTTTCTTGGCTATTAAGCTGCATAAGAAAAATACTGATTGTAAGAAGCCTGGATTTTACAGTTAAGAAACACGATTCCAGCAGTCCATTTGAAACACTCATTTATGCAGTCAACAAATTTTTATGGAGAACTTTTCTATGTGCTGGAGATGGATTATTAAGATAGAGAAGGCTCTCATTAACTGTGAGCCATAAACAATACTCTGTTTAACATAATCTGTGTAAATAGTAGGATGTCATTGTTAAGAAAAAATAAAGCAGAATGGTAGCAAAAAATGTGTGACAGGTGGAGGGGTCCTGTGTTGGAGAGGATAGTCAAGGAAGGCCTTTCTAAGAAGGTGGCATTTGATCTGAGATGTGACTGGTGGAGTCCACCATATGAAAGCATCAGAGAAAAGCCTTTTAGGCATCAACCTGGATTGGGAAAAGTCTCCACGGGTCTTTAGGGCTGAACACAGGCTGTGTGGCTTGAGCAAAGAAGAGAGATGAGGCGAGGGGGTGTCGAAGAGAAAGGCCTTGCTGAGCTGTGTAGGCCTTGTGGGTCATAGTAAAGAGCTGGCTGTTCCCAGCTGTTGAGTGTGTAAATGAGAGAGTGACACAGTGTATTGGAATCATTTTGGACCAGTGAAAGAAGTAGGTTTGTGGTCAGGCAGAAATGGGAACAAAGAGATCAGTGGATGGGGATAGATGATGGAGAAATGGAAGCAAGTGCAGTTTCTGCATTTCTGGTCTCAGGCTGATAAACAGAGCCTGGCCAATCAAATCAGCTGAGGCGTGAGAGAGTAAACTTAGGCTGCAAAGAGGCAGGTAGCCAAGTCCCACGTTTTCACATGTTAGACTCAGCAGTTTATGTTGAATAGAGATTGTAAACACTCATATACCTGTTATCCAAGGGCTTACTACATACCACTTTGTGACCCTCTTGACACACCGGCTATTATCTCTTATTTTAATTGTTTTCTCTGAGAATAAGAAGCAGTGATTGTATTTGCTTCCTGATACAAAGTCAACACTTTGGCTTCCCCCATGGTTATTTATAAAGCTGTGGGCGAGTGTGACCCGGGCTTTTGAAAATCATGGCTGTGTTTGTTGTTTACAGGAGAATTTTATATTACACGTCATTCAAATCTCTCGGAAATCCACGTTGCTTTCCATCTCTGTGTGGACGACAATGTAAAGTCGGGAAATATCACTGCTCGGGATCCTGCTATCATGGGACTCCGAAATATTCTCAAGGTTTGCTGTACCCATGACATCACAACAATGAGCATCCCTCTCTTGCTGGTGCATGACATGTCAGAGGTGAGCGGAAACCTTGGCCTTCCTGAGCGGCCCACATAGCAGTCCTGTTAACATCTACAGGGTTCCTTCTAATGGGTGGACTTTTGTATCTCCTGTCGGGTCAGCTGAATTGAGTGACTTATAAAACAATGAACAATGCTTGGAAGACTATAGTGTTGCTTGATGTTAGTAAGCTTGGAATTCTAGAAAATCTTTAACTTTCAATAAGAAATGTGTCCTCCAGCCTCTCTTCTACCACCCTTCCCCTCCACTTCTCTTCCTTCTCCGGTTTTGCTTTAAGAAGCAGTGGATTTACCTTCACAGTTACTGTGGGGTATTCTCTCCCTCTCACGGGTGACTCGGTGGGAGAGGGGTGAGGGAGATGGAGTCGTGACGAATTTCCCGGGAAGCAGACTCCAGAGACCAGCATCTGGTCCAGAGGCACAGATCTGGTTTAGTGTGTATGTTCACTGGCATATGCATACATTATCTAGTCAGCTAAGGTCATATTAAGTTACTGTCCAGTGAGTCCAAATGGCACACAACCCACATTATGTGAAGGTATACAGCCAAGAGGGCAGCATGTCAAGGTAGTGTGTCTCTGGACAAAGGGCACGAAGCAGGCAACATCCTGGGCTTTAGCACCAAATTAGAGGGTCTCCAGTTAGCTGAGACTGCATTATGAGTCATCTAGTGTTCCAGACTCAGGTCTGCTCAGACAGCCACAGGAGGTGTTGGTGCTTCTCATGTTCCTTGTCTCTTAGTGACACCACCTGAACAGAGACTGACCCCTCAATTTACACTTACCATTGGTCAGTGCTAAGATAAGTTTGCATTTTCTGAATATGCATTAGTAGGCAATGGAAAGAAACTTTAAAAAAACAGAAAGAAGCCATTTTCTCAAGGATATATCTTTTTGACTGTACAGATATTAGCTTATACAGTTGAGATGGGGCAAAATCACTTACCTGTTTTATTAGGTGCTGTGATTTACTTGGCATTTTTAGTTGCATGGAGTTTCTGTGGTTGCTTCCCTTTGGCTTTCTTCCCTCACTCATGTGAAAACTAAGTACAGGGAAGAAGTTGTAGAAATTAAAGTCTAAAATTCAACCTCAAATAAGCTAAAGGAACATATGAGCTGCAACCCATGTGTATGCAGATAAGTCCTTTTGTGGGAGTCCACTCTGTAAGAAAATAAGCCTTCTTCAGAACGAGCAGATGCAGAGATGCCAAGCAGGCATGGGCACATTTTTTGTTTTATTTGGGTGAGGAATGAAGGAAGTGTGGGTATTTTATAGTTATATATATAATTTATTCATTTAATATAGTCTTGCTCTGTAGTCTCGGCTGACCTGGTACTCATTATGTAGCCCAGGCTAGCTTCAAACTCATGATGAGATCACAAACCTCTTGCCTCTGCCTCCACAGTACCAAGATTACTGGGGTGTGAAGCACTGCACTAACCAGAGGGATTAGTAAAGTTGTATGCTGTGAAGATTTAGTGAAGGAAGCTTGGTTATTTGATGACTGTTCTACTTAGCGTTACTATTGCTGTGATAAAACACCATGACCGAAAGCATCTTGGGGTAGAAAGGGTTTATTTGGCTTACACTTCAACATCACTGTTCATCATTGAAGGGAGTCAAAACAGGAGCTCAAACAGGGCAGGAACCTGGAGGCAGAAACTGATGCAGAGGTCATGGATGGGTCATTACTGACTCTCCCCCTGGTTTGCTCAGCCTGCTTTCTTACGAAACCCAGGACCACCAGCCTGGGAATGGTACTACTGCCCACAATGGACTGGGTCCTCTCCCATCAATCACAAATTATGAAAATACCCTACAGGTTTGCTTACAACCAGTTCTAATGGAGGCAGTTTTTTAAATTGAGGTTCTCTTCACTCAGATGACCTTAGTTAGCTTGTGTCAAGTTGACATAGAACTATCCAGCACAAGACCAAAAGTTATTACCAAAATAAAAAATAATGCAAATGTTTTATTATAGAAGGGATTATAGGGAACTAAGCCCCCATTCAGACTGATTGTATTTCAGACTGCCTCATTTTAACCTTGCAACCTGTATAAACATTGTAATAATCAGTTCCATCTAAGTGAGGATGCTGGGTGATTTCCAGCTTATACTCTAGTCTGGGGTCTTTGCTCAGCAAGAACATTGTGGTCTTAGTCCAAAGGATTGTGTTCCTATCCTGCGGTGGCGGTCCCACACTTCCCTATTATCACTCAGCTCATGCTCCAGCCTCACTCCCCTGTGTGGCATCAAGAGTGATGGACAGGGCTTTGTAAAGCTTCAGTTCTGTGGAGACGGTTTCAGAGATCCTCACCAACTAGTCATCTCTAAAAGGTCCCTAGGGAGTGACACTGCAGTGGACTCCTGCCACGAGGAAACATCCACACATTCCTTCAGCTGGATTCCTGGTTAACCAGCTTATAAAAATGGTTGTACGTAGGTGGGGAACAACCTCAAAACAGTTTCCAAAAGTCACTCAGTTCAGATTGACTTCCAGACATCTGATACGACAGGGCTCCCTCTCCCACAGTGTTGCAAAAGCTGCCCTTCAAGCTGGGACATCCAGCTGCAGAACATTAACTTTGTTTCGGAAGTGTCCAATTTAATTCACAAAAGTAGATTGAGCCACAGGCCTCCCATCTGCTGTATTTAAACATCCTTCAAGGTCGGGAAGTTTATTCGACAAACTCAGATGGCACAGCCCAGGATGTAGAGGTGTGGGGTAGGTTTTGTGCAGGGATCCCAAAGTGTTCTCAGATGGTGTTTCTCTTCCTCCGGCAACCAGGATTTCTGGATGTGGGTGCCACACATCAAGGTGTCAGAGTAATGGTGAGGTCTGAAATAGCCCTTGATAGCCGTGACAGACAAGAAAGCTGTGGAATTGTTTGCAACTTAAAAAGAAAGAGGCAATGGAAAACAAGCCAGCTTGGGGGTGGGACATGTTGCCTTTATCTATCCGTTATCTAAAGACACTGTCCGATTGGAGTCAGGCTAACCTAAAGCAGGTGGGTGTGCAAGTCTGGAACGCTGTGTTCCCTGCTTTGTTCACTGTTGACTGTTGGAATCCTTTGGATTGTGGCTTTTGTAATTGCTATTAGAAATGAAGTGGCTTTGAGTACAGCTACATGGTGTATATAAGCATTATGTTCAGATTTTCACAGACTCAGCACCTCTGTAACTCATACCCAACTCATAGGCAGAACAGAACGTTTCCTGCACCCTGGAAGCTGCCTAGGATATAGAGGTGCAAGTTGTACAGGGTCCCAAATCACTGTTATTACTTGTAATGCTCCTTTGAACACTTTATATGTCTCTTTTGGCAATTCTGTTATAAATAAACTTAGAGATGTAACTATTAGTTAATGGGTATGTTTATGATTACCTTTGACAGATATGACCAAATTGTCTTCCAAAGTGGTTGTAATAGCCACGCTGTATTTTAATGTGAAAGGTTAGAAACAAGCTGGGTATGATGGTCAAGACCTTTAATCCCAGCACTTAGAAGACAAAGGCAGATGGATCTTTGCGAGTTCAAGGCCTGCGAGGCCTACATAGTGAGATCCTACCCACCTTCCCCAAAAGAATCAAAGCTGTGTGTTCACCCTCTGCAATGGCTATAAAATTTATTTGTGAGAATGTTTCAAATATCTCAGGGGCACATAAATGAGAAGAAAAGAATAATCTTGTATTCCTTTACACTGGTACGTGAACTTATATCTAGCTTTGAAGACATGGAGTGGAACCTAACATGACACGTTGAGACTTAGGCTTGGTTTCACACCTGTAATCTTAACCTTCAATAGGCTGAGACAGGAGGATTGCCAGGAGTTTGAGACCAGCCTGGAATGTGTAGCAAGATACTGTCTCAAAAAGTAAAAAAGAAGCCGGGCAGTGGTGGTGCAGGCCTTTAATCCTAGCACTCGGGAGGCAGAGGCAAGTGGATCTCTGAGTTCGAGGCCAGCCTGGTCTACAAGCGCTAGTTCCAGGACAGGCACCAAAGCTACGGAGAAACCTTAAAAAGAAAAGAAAACAACCAAAACCAAAACTCCAGTAGTTCAACTTTAACCCTAATCCAAAGATTCAGGTGTCCATGTATGGACATTACTTTTAGATAGATGATATTTTTCTTATTAAAATCACAATTGAGAATTAATTTCAGTTTTAACTTTTTAGAATCTATTCTGAGTACAGTGCCTATTTATGATACATAGTATAATAGCATGGCCCAGTTTTCTGCCTTGGTTCCAAATTCCAAAGTGTGTCATTTGATCTGTTAGCTTTTGGTGGATTTCCAACACCGTGCATTCTCTAAGGCATTTTGCCAAGACTTAGTCACTTTGCCAAATTCTGTTGCTGCTGCCTATCCCACTAGGTCTCTATCCCATCTACAACAATATATTAAAGTTTGTTTCTGGGAGTGAGCTTATGTAGCCACTGGCCATATCCCATGGTAACAAGCAGTGAGTCATGTCTTCTCATGGCCTTCTGAACTTCTGAAGGCTCTTCTTTTAGGCTAAGGGCTTTGTTGAGGGGGGTATTTAATCTTTTAAATTTTGTTTTACGTTTGTTTGGCCTGCATGTGTGTCTGTGCGTCATGTGCATGCCTGATACCCGATGAGGTCAGAAGGTCAGGTCACCTGGAGCTGGAGGTTCAGATGGTTGTAAGCTACCCTGTCGGTGCTGGGAATTGAACCTGGCTCCTCTGCTAGAACAACAGGTGATCTTAACCTCTGAGTCATCTCTCTAGCCCACTTAGGCACTAGTTGTTATCAGGAAAAAATAAGTGACAGAATAAGAAAACTGGAAAACATCTGACTTATTTATGAGATGGAATTGCTATATAGATACATGAGAGATTTGGGGGAAAACATTTAGCTGTCTAGCATTTCTTTTCAGACTTACAGTAATGAGCAAGAGCTGGTTAAAAATCTATTGTAATGACAGTGTGACTCGTCAGTACATTAGATTGTGTTGAGACGATAGCCTGCACTTCATAGCTCTGCTGGGATCATGAGTCTTCTAAGTAAGCATCAATGAAGTTGTCAGTTCACACCATTCTGAAGAGTGTAAAGGTCCTAATTTGTCTCACAGATATTTGTTTAATTAATCATGTATATAAGCAGTAAGGAAACATGACATAAATGGATAAAATGTGATGCTTTTTGGACAAGATGGGCAGTGGAAATATATGATCACTTTTCCTTTATACTCATGTGCAATGCATTAGATTTTCTCAGCTCCAGATGCACTGCAGTCTCCCATCCATTGTTACCACTGTTACCCCAATGATAATGTGTCTGGACAACTTGTGCTCTATACGTTGGTGTCAGCTGGCCATTCAGAAGCCCTGTACTCCCAACTCACAATTAGTCTTTTTCCTGATCTTTACGTGGTGTTGATAAGTTGTTCTTTAAGTTGTAAAACAAAATACAGTCTAGTGCATTTATATACGTAAAACAAGTGCTTCATTAAAATCATGATGATTCGTTCAGACTTGCTGTGGGGTTTCAAAAATATTGTTTGCAGTAATAGTTTACAGTAATGCAAAAACTCAGTTATACCTTTGATTCATTCCTACATGTGATTTTTTTGTAGATTGAATAATGTATTTGTTAATATAACTTTAATTTTTTTTAAATTTCATTTTACATTCCAACCACAGTTCTCCCTCCCAGCCCTCCTCCCACCTCATGGGAGCTGAAGAGAGGGGTCAGCAGTTAAGAGCACTACCTACTTGTGATTTTTAGTAAACATTTATCATCATAAGTGTAAGCCCTCGAGGCATGTAAGTGGCCAGGCCTTCCCCTGAGCCCTCCAACTGCCAGGTTCCACCCACTGAACACTCTTTACTATCCTAAGGGGGCTGGACCCAGCTCCCTCTCTACAGAGTAGAAAGTTCAAGTTCAGGACTTGAAATCCCATCAATCCCTACCTTGGAAAGCTTGCCCCCCCCCAAGAAACCTTATATAAAAATAAACCTTGCCTTCTACTTAATCCTCTGCTGCTTCTAGCAGAGGTAGCTACACACTACCTTTCAATAAATCTTTTCTCCCAATAAATCTCTTGTATGAGGTTTGTTGTAAGGTGTGACTAAGTATAAAATATTCTGAATTCCAAAAGTTTAAGAAACACCATAATTAAATAGCAAACAAATTTATAATTATGAAAAGATTTGCAGAACGGGAAGATAATTCTGGTAGCAGTGCAAAGAAATAGAATGTAATGTTATGCTCACTAACTTGGTATGGAAAATTATAAGGTATTGGCATAGCCTGGTGTATCCATGTGCGTATTGGCTAAAGATTAAAAATCAAAATGAAGAAAATGTGTACATCTCACCCATTAGTTCTCTGTAAGCTACTTGCTTATTGCCATTGCTTCAGTGACAATGTATTATATGGTAAATTAAACATTTTAGTTCACTTGCAGTTATTATACAACTTAACAGAATTACCATGCTAACATCAAATGTTTATTTGGTGCAGTAACTATGTCACTAGCTGACTTTAAAATTAATTACCTAGGAACTTTCAAGAATATGTTCATCTTTAAGTCCTGTTTGCTAGGCTCATTAAATCATCTTGCATTCCATAAGTATAGTTTATTGGGTAGAAGCTGTATGTCTAAAAACCAAAGAAATATATTATAGTTGGGATGATTATCATGTTAGCCTGGATTTATCTGAAACAGGAACACTCCACATTACAAATAAAGATCTGATGATATGGGTTTTGGTTTTTTATAAAAATTTTTGCTTAAAACATATTTTTGTGTGTGTTTTTAGGAAATGACTATACCCTGGTGCTTAAGAAGAGCAGAACTGGTGTTTAAGTGTGTCAAAGGTGAGCGTAGCCCATGCTTAGCAGCTACTATGTAAATCTCATCCCCTTACTGAAAGAAGAGCAAGCCAAAGGAACGACTCAAAAGTTGCCTCTGTTCTTGGTCCTTCAGAAGATGCTTAATCATTCAAATATTTCATAATAGACTTTGTAATTTTATCTTTATCAGTTACTAAATAAACAGATGTCTAGCCAATCGAAACAGAAGGATATCTGGGTACTGTATTAGTATTTCACGTGGTGCTGAAACAAAATGCCTGACAAAGTCAAATTCAGAAGGGTTGTATTTTGGCTCCGTTTTGAGGTTGCAGTTTATCCTGGCAGGGAAGACTTGGCTGCAGCAGTACAGCATGTCACATTTCACCTGAAGTCAAGAAAGAGGTGCGTGCTGGTGCTCAGGTAGCTTTCTCTTACTTTTGCAGTCTAGGAGCCCAGCCCATAGAGTGGTCCATCCCACAGACATGCAGAGAGCATCCAGGGTGACTCTGGATCTCATCAAGAGGATGGTTCATATAAACTACCACAGATGTTGTTTACACTTTGCTGGTTCTCAGTGCTCTTGATTGCTTTTTATTTTCTTAAAAAATACTATATTAACTTTTCATAATCTGTTTTATCTTCATTCTGTGAAGGTCATGTAGATCTTTGAGCATGTTGACAAAACTGCTAATACTCTCTGGCATAGAGAATTGGAGCGTGTGGGTCTTTATCTGTCCTAGAGGCTTAGCCTTTCCTTTGGACAGTGGCTCCCTGAGAAGTCAAGACATGAGGCCCCACAGCGAAAACCCCTCTCATCTTAGTAAAGGAGCTCATAACACAGCAACCTGTTGTCTGTTTTAGGTTTCATGATGGAGATGGCTTCATGGGACGGAGGAATTTCTAGGACTGTGCAATTTCTGGTACCACAGGTGTGTTATCTGAGCAAATCCCATCCCAGTCCATAGCTGTATCATCTGAGTAAATTCCACTCCAAACTAAGGTCTTCTAAAATATTCCTCAAAGACACAGCCAAGTACCTCCTTAAACTCTTCCATATACATAAAGCATAGCTTCCTTACTTTAAGGGGAGAAGTATATTTGGATGCCATGCGACATTTAATGTACTCTCAAAGACGTGAGCACCTACCCCCTGCTATGAAGATTGTGGAGGGACACAAGGAAGATCATTAGGAGATGATTCTGAACTCTGTTTTTCAAGACTGAGTCTCACCCTTGCTGACCTGGAATTCACTCTGTAGACCAGACTGGCCTTGACATCACAGAGATTTACCTACCTCTGCCTCCCAAGTGCTGGGATTGAGCCATTGATGCCACTGATACCATTGATACCTGTAACTGTTGATACCTTCAACATTCTGAATTCTGTTTAGAGCTTAGCAATACTAGTGGAAAACTAGTGCCGTTGATTAGGAGTTTTTCTAGTAATCAGAATCTTTACTTGACATTTCTGTATGTTGCCAGAGGGTTGGAACTAGAAAAACCCACCAATCTACGATTACTGAATCAGTCATGAAAGATAATTTTCACATAATTTATATCCCTATCTAGAGTGAGATCCACATTTTAAATACTTAGAAAAAATGGAAATGTCAGTGCGAACTTTTTCTCTTGTTTTCCTCTTACAGAGCATTTCTGAAGAAATGTTTTATCAGCTGAGTAACATGCTCCCCCAGATCTTCCGGGTCTCCTCAACACTCACTCTGACATCCAAGCACTAAACCCTAATATGCTAACATTCTGGCAGAAGAGCGTTTCTCACCTCTCTGGGAGCAAGAACTATGCTGGAATCCTGTCAAGCAAAAGGTGCCCAGTGGAACCTGCAACTCAACCACCTATTAAGTTATGATGGAAGATATCAAATATTCCAAAAATGTGTGTATTTTGCAGACTAGAGATCAGCTCTCAATTGAAGCATTTTCTCAGAAAACCCTTCATGAAATAATACCTTTTTTTAACTTATATGTCCTCTCTGTGAATGATAATGTTAAAATGTTTATCAAACATGGACACTTACCAGCATGTTCATTATAATTCCATGGAGCCCTCTTGACTTTTCCAAGGCAAAAGTCATATCAAATACAAGGCATACATTGTCAAATCAGAATTTAAATATACATTGCAAGTATATGTTTCTTTGAAAGTGTATTTGTAGTAGTATAAATACACCAGACAAATGTACTTGTTTTAAATTCTCCTGTTTCAAACCCTGGCTTTTAATCTACTCTTTCTAAGGTTGTATAAATTAGAGTCGGAGAAGGCTTTGAATTCTTTACTGCTGTCTCACCTTCCTTCTGTGACCTTACCCCGTCTATTAATAACATTTTGTGGGCTGGGAAACTGTTCTTCTTAGCCAGCCTGATTTAAGTTAGTCTAAACCTGCACCTGGCAGCATTACAGTGTTCAGTAACATTGACACCCGGGGTCGTTTTCATGGCTGCATTTTCCCTAGCTTCTGTTCTGTATCCATTCTTCTACACCTGCTCCGGTTGCAGAAACTGCATTCAGATTTCTGTCCCTGGTGTTTAGCCTCCTTTATCACAATTGGCTTTTGGTGCACTCTTCCCTCAGAGGCGCTTGTCATGTGTCCCAGGTGTAGGTTATTTGCTGAGAGCAGTGAGTGCACTTTTAAAAGGCATCACAGTAGCACAGACCTCTATAAAGGCAGAAGCTTCTTCACATCCAAGGCAGCAGGATGAAGTGGAGTCTTTGGGTCGGGATGAAATGGTATTTCTTGATTTCAAGAAAACAAACCAGCCTTCTCTTAATTATGCCAGAGTATCAGAACTATGGCAGACACTCTCTTGGTAGACAGAGTGCTTTCCCATGGAGGAATGTCTCATGGTTTGCCACTCAAGGAAAAGATGCAACACCCAGTCCACACTATGACCATCAGACACTAATTTTTCCAAGTTCTTTGCCAAGGGGCCTGGCACTACTTATGGAGATTCTCCGTTTCCTTGACGAAATGGTCTTTCAAGCACTGTTGTTCTTGGTGGGATTAATTCTGATGCAGCAGATAGACAGAAAGCAGAGATGCACAGGTCAGGATCAGAGACTGTTTCTGTTCATAAACTGGCAGGTCTAGCTGGGGTAGGTATAGTGGGGCCAGAGGTGCAGCTCTGTGGTAGGACACGTGTTTAGCATGTGTGAACCCCAACCAGGAGTGGTACCATTCAGAAAGGCCTTAGGATCTTTCTACAGATGCTGCAGGACTTAAGATCTTTAAGGGTCCACCAGCAGTTTGAAGGGTAGCACATCCAGCTGTCAGGGTGCTGGAGCAGTTCCATCCACAGAAGTTTGAGGAATACTACTGACCAGTTTTTTTTTTAATCACCTCAAGGCTGTTTTACTAAGTCACTTGTTACTTGGGGCCTTCACTTAATGGCAAGGTAAAGTACAACTTGACCTATAAAACCAAGGCAAATTTATCAAGTATCCATTTTTCAGTTGGTGCTGTAATATATAGTATACACCAGCCATAAGGTTGGGGAAAAAGTCCTACAATGTTATATATCACTGAAGAAAGCACGCCTAAAACCAAGCCAGTATTAATACAATTGCTTGCAGTTAAATGGTGAAGATTTTAATTATGCTACAATTAAGGGAACCTGGACTTCTATGTTTGAGCTCAGAACACTGAACACTAAGATTATAGCCTTTTCCAAATCTTCTGTCCACTTCTTGGAGAGGAGCACTTCATGAAGGAGTGTTACCCTCTGTCTCTGTGACAGGATACATGAGATAATCAGCTTACTAAGGGCTCAGCAAATGGTTACTATCGCTTTGGTTCTGTGGGCACACAGTACATTCTGGTGGGAGTGTGTGGTCACAGAGGCCTGTTCGCTTCACGGTAGATGAGGAGCAATGGAAGGAAAACCTTCCTTTGACTAGACCACAGCTCTTAGAGGTTCTTCCACTCCCAGCTGTACCACATTCCAGATTCAGATCATCACAGATGAATAGATCCACAGCAGTTCTAATGACAGCAAGGACACAAACATTCTAGATGGAACAGCAGACAGAGCGATAGTGACCAGACAGCGTGCGGAGAGAAGTGACTTCAAGGCGTGTGTCGTAGTGGTGCTGGTGTGCTTAACATGACCTGGGTAGGGAATGTCGGTGAACATAGTTTTCTGTTTGTACAAGCAGTCAAATGTTCCTAAGATAGATGATTGACCGTGAGGTCCTCAAGACCTTGAAACCGTGCTTTGGAGCTGAGGCCAGAATGCCAAGCCCGGGACCTCCATTCCTCGCTGCTCCTCCCTGCCCTCCCCACCTGTTCCCAAGTGAAGGGTAGGGAGGCTATAACCTTTCCATTGATCTACAAGTGTGGCGCCAGCTGGGTCTCAGCACGACACTAGGACCAAAAATGGAAGAAACACATGGAAAAGGAATTCCAGCAGAAGAATCTCGCTGGCCCAGGAGTGAGCAGTTCTCATGTTGACACAGCACAGCCCATCATTTATGGCACTTCAGTTGCACCCCACTCCTCACCAGAAAGCTCAGCACAGAGGCATTCGCATTCTTGTCTCCACAGGGGTGGGGAGCGGAGGTCACAGAGTGGGGCAGAGAGACAGCCTAGAGACTGCAGCTACTCCAGAGATTCCACTGAAAATGGTTGCTTCTCTGTGACTTCTCTCCTGTTCAGTTGTACATCTTTGCCCTCAAAGTCCCCACAGCAATGTACCACTCAGTTTCATAAGCGTGAAACAATAAAATGATTTTGCAACACCTACATTCAAAAATTGCCACTGTCTTCAGAACCATTTAAAGAAATGATTTTTCTGCCCTTTAGCCAGCAACCTTCCTAGGGTCCCCATGTATCTGAAATGTGAAAGCTTAGCACACGGTTGAAATGCCTAAGCAATCACTTGTTTGAAGGCTTGTCTGTGAGGGTGAAGTTCTGATTCCCAGGTGACACATAGTCTTATTGTGTAGGGCTTTTTGTGTGTGTAATTGTCATGTACTATTGTAAAATGGATTTGTCATTGTAGAATTCCAGGAAGTTTTGCAAAATCAAAACCAGAACTTTGGCATTTGGTATAAGCTATGGGTTCTTGTCCAAGTGAAATATGTGTTTTGAAGAATATCTCAGCAGTACCCTAAAGCACAGCTAATACATAGAACTCCAAATGGGCACCACAGCTACAGACAGAAGGATTGGGAAACGTATAAGTGCTTTCTCTTTTGAGGTTCCCCGCAGATCCAGCCTTGGCTTGTGGCTTCATGTTCATAGACACAGCTCAGGTTATTACTGCACACTTGGGATTTTTTCTTGCTGTGCTTTTCCTGTTTTGCCATAGGAAAACACTTCCTGGTACTTTGTGGTAAAAGTTAACTGAACTCCATGCCACATACAGTCAATTCTTGTTAATCACAGGTTCCACATCTGTAAACCCACCTACTCACTGAAGTGTAGTGTACCTGCAAAAGTCACCAACAGTAGGGACTGGGGAGGAGCCCAGTGGACAGGAGCACTTGCCATGCAGGCGTGAGGACCTGAGTTTGAAGCTGGTGGCTGTGCGTGGACCCATAACCCCACTGCTATGAGGAGCAGAGACAGGTTCAGTGAGAGACCCTGTCTCAGTGGAATAATGCAGAGCATGACAAAACAGTGTGCCCAGTGCATCAGCATCCATGTGCATACATGAACATGGACAAACACACACACACACACGCGCGCAGGGGCAGGGAAAGCCAACAAAGGCGGTAGTTTCATCAAATCTAGATCATGTTTTGTTCTGGTTAGGTCTTTTGTCAAGTTGACATAGATTAGGGTCCTCTGAAAATAGTGAACATCAGTTGAGAAAATGCCTCCATCTGTTGGGCAAGTCTGTGGGATGTGGGAGGGCTCAGCCTACTGTGGGTGGTGTCACCCCTGTGTGTATGGTCCTGGGTTGTATAAGAAACTAGTCTGAGCAAGCCACAGAGAACAAGTCAATAAACAACTTTCCTCCGCGGCTTCTGTTTCAGTTCCTGCCTCCAGGTTCCCATCTTGAGTTCTTACCTTGACTTCCCTTCTTGATAGCCTAAGGCCAAGTTGCTTTTGGCTATGATGTTTTATCAGCAATAGAAACTAACTAACAAATGTTTAGTAAACTCCCAGTGGAGTGAAATACAAGGCCTTTGGCAGCACTTTCAATCACTTGTGAAGATCTCTAAAGTAGCAAACAAAATGAATTGGTTAATCCACAAGGACACACTTCCTCTAACTACGCCATACCTTCTAATCTTTACAGAAAGTGTCAATTCCTGACCACTCAAATATATGAACCTATGAAGGTCATTCTTACTCAGACCACCACATTTATTGTACAGAAATGGAGATTTAGAAGTCGTTGCCAAAACAGCAAACAGGTTCTATCTGGAGATATTTAGGAATCCAACAGGAATGGTATCATCATAGATTAGGTGTGACCCATGAGGAAAATGTGCCAATTGGTATTTCTCCGTTTTTTTCCCATGCTTTCTAGATTTCTCCCATTTTTTCCTTTTATACTGAATCCTGTTTTTCTGTTAGCTCATCATATTCAAAAGTCTCTAATCCAAGCAACAGTATAGCATCAGAAATCGGGAACACTACCTGAAGAGTTACATAAACCTGGTTCAAATGCTGGCTCCAGTTTACACATGGTGGCTTGTTACATTAGGACTATTACCTACCCTTCTTAAGCATGCTCTTTCATCGGTAAGCTGGATGGAAATTAATAATAGTATCTACTTCACTGAGTAGTTGGAAGGGTCAAATATGAGCAGACTAACTGGCATATAGTCATTCTATAAATGTTTGCTATTATCCTTCCTTCCTGCCTGCTCTTCCAATCTTCCTTCCTGCCTGACCTTTCTTCTTTCCTTCCTTCCTCTCATTAGATAGTAGGGATGCTAAGTCACTTAAAACACGATGTCCTCAAGGAGTTGGTGAGAACACATGGTAACTCAAAACACCAGCCAATGTGTGACCAGGATAGACAACCAGTGCAGAATCAGACGTAAGTGCTGTGGGGGTCAAAATAGAAGCATTAGCACAGCGTGGTCCAAAAGGGATGTCAAATCCATTAAGAGCAGTGGGCTTAGCCCTGTCTTTCTCTGGCACAGAGTGTGCCATCTTCCGAAAGCCCTTGTTATTCTCCGTGGGTCAAGCCCAAATCCTCTTGGCAGGCACAGAGGGCACCACCTGTGTCAGGGGTGGAAAGTTTCAGATACAAAGGGTTGGGCAGGTTAGAGTGTCAGGAGGAAGTCACAGGGTAGGTGACTAACTTTGGACTTGAGTGGGGCAGGAAGGACTGGCATATTTTTATCAGGTGAACCTCAATTTTAGGCATAACAATAGGATGAAGCAGTTGGGGAATTTAGAGTCTGCCCACATCACCGCCAAGGCGGTGAAGCAGCTGCCCTGCTTCACATCCCTGGTTATCTCCAGAGTTCCCTTGTGGGTGATCTGATTAGACGCTTCCTGCTTTTCAGAGGAGCAACTGAGACAAGAGGATTAAAAGCTAGGAAGGAAGAGAGCAGAGCGGGCGGCCTGGGGCGAGAGTAGGGAACTAACAGAATTCACAAGTCAACTTGGGCTGCTTTGGGGGCAGCGGTGAGCAGAGAGGGGAAGCGGAATAAAGTGTCCTCTGTTCTTTCCCAGAAGCATCTGGAGAATCTTGACTAGTCTAACATTTTTAATTGAATCCCCTTTATTATAAAATGCTTCCAAAGTGTCGAAAAGTTCATCGAATTTATGAACCAACGTGCCTACCTATGGACATACTGTACACCTAGTCTCTCTGTTGAACCATGCTGTGCTGTGTTTGTGTAAAGGTTCTCTTTTGTTTGGTTAGTAAGGGTCTCACTGTGTAGCCTAGGCTTGCCTGGAACTCATAACCCTCCTGCTGAACCTCCCAAGTTCTAGGATAACAGACGTGCACCACAGCCCTTGACTTTGGACTCCCTTTAGAAGCACCGTAGATTCAGGCCGACCCACTTCCTTTTTTCTTCTTTCTTGCATCAGCTGCTGATAGGCTTTTGTGTTTCATTGTTCTGTAGGTCACATTACCAACTTTTCTGGGCTTTTCTTGGCTTGTTTGTGAGTATCTAGTCAGCCATAGATTCAGCGGACAACTGATGACCTTGGCTTGGCATCTGGGGCTGGCTGGCAGGAACAGATGACTGACTTTCTGACATAGATGGCTATCTCTCAGTAGGTCTCATCCTCCAGATCCACCCTGTAGTGGAAGTCGGAGTGGGAAAGAGACAATTGACATGTGATTGCCTCCTCTGTTGATTAAAGTAGGTTGAAGACGTGGGCTAACAGACCCCATATTTGGATAGTCCCACGAGAAAAAAACAAGGGCATGGGAAAGAGAGAGGAATCAGAAACAGTTTATGTCACTGGGTCATAGCATCTCTCTTCTCAGCACTCAGCACTACCTCTATTTTTGTCTTTCTTCATATTCATGGGTGTATTGTAGTCTCAATGGAGCATTATCAGATGTTGTTGTAAGAAGGGCGGTTGAAAGTTTTGTTTGCTCCATACAGCTCAGCTTGCTTTATTACAATCCAATGTATACTTGGGTATAGCATCTTTTTTTTTTCATCTTGACTGTAGCTACTTTGGGTGAGGAATAATGTGGGAGTCCCCTCTGTGTGCTGTGATTACCATTGATGAATAAAGAAACTGCTTTGGACCTATAGCAAGGCAGAATTTAGGTAGGCAGGGAAATGTAGGGAAAGGGGAGCAGGCCTGATTTTCGTCCTGCCCAGCTCCCGCACGGCTAGCTTATACCCCAAAATAACAACACACAAANAGGCCAAGGCAGTTTCTTTATTAACCAATGAAAGTAACACATTGACAGATGACTGTCCTACATCAGGGAAAGCTATGCTGAATGCAGGGAGAAAGAAGGGCAGAGTCAGGGAGAAGCCATGGAGCCGCCACCAGAGTCAGACATGCCAAAACTTCGCCGGTAAGCCACTGCCATGTGGTGCTACACAGATTAATGGAGATGGGTTAAACTAATAAGTAAGATTTAGCCATTAAGAAGCCAGAGCTAATAGGCCAAGCAGTGATTTAAATAATACAGTTTCTGTGTGATTATTTCAGGGCTAAGTGGCTGGGAACTAACTAGTGGCCTCCCTCCAACAGAGGAGTATATTGGTGATGAAAGCCAGGGCCTCACACATGCTAGATAAGCAAGCGCTTTTTCATGGAGGTACATCCTTAGCCTCCTAATACAGTAGTTTTGAGTACTCTGTGTTAATAGGCCCATGGCCCAACTGACTTATTCAATTATTCTATAAGGAAATCTATGGATTGTAGAGTACAGACATCTTCAAATTTAGTAGATGTGTTCTAAATTTAACTCAAGGGATTGCAACAAATCTCTCTTCTAAGGAATGTACATCTCCCTTTCGCAAATCTTTGCATGAAGTTTTACTGTTCTGAGGATTCAAAACCATATTCCCAGCACCTTTGCATTTCCCTGGGTCCTGGTGACCCTGCACAGCACTGGAGAGGCTTTGTAGGGCACTTGGATATCTTCATGTCTGAGGATTGGTGAGTAAGTCTTTAGTGCTTATTTTCTCTTGGATGATGATGTTCACATTGCTTTTGTCATCACTTTCCTATATCTGGAAGGTTAAGCTTTTGTAAATCATCCTTGAAAGTCCCTCTTCATAGGCTATGTGTTGTCCTTCCAGATTATGTAATGTTTTGTTTTTCACAAAGGGTTTAAGTTTTAATGGGATATATTTTACCATTTCCTTACAATTTAAACTCTGTGTCTTAGTTGAGATATGTTCTATTATACCCAAGATCATAGAGACATGTTCTCATGAGTTTTCCTTTATGACTTTTAACATCTTTCTTTTTATTGAGTTGGCCTTGATATTCCCCATTACATATTGTGAGTTATGTACCTCGTTATATTTGGGTACAGGAAGAAGACTCAGACAAGCTATTATGGTTGAATGTCTTCTAGAACTGATGGATATAAGTCTTTATGTTCAGGAAAAAAAAGATAGAAACCTGAACAGAAAATAAAAACAAAATCTCTCTAAAAGTTTTAATAAATTAAACAAAATATGGCAATTCCTAAGTACATAGACTTCCGAACAATAACAGCGTCTTCTCAGTAGACATCAGAAAACATCGAGTTGTAAGACAGCTGACAGCTGACATTTTACCTAGTGAGGTAGTCATTCTGTCCTTCCCCATCAGTTTGGTTACTAGCCAACTATGACCTTGGGTAAATATGTTATCTCTTTGTGTCTTAGTTAGGGCTTCTGTGACAGAATACCATCACCAAAAAGCAAGTTGGGGAGAAAAGAGTTTATTTGGCTTAAACTTCCACATTGCTGTTCATCACTGAAGGGAGTCAGGGCAAGAACTCACACAGGGAAAGATCCTGGAGGCAGGAACTGATAGAGAAGCCATGAGGTGGGGTGGGGGGCACGACTGCTTACTGCTTCCTTCCCATGACCTGCTCAACCTGCTTTTTTATAGAACCCAGGACCACCAGCTCAGGGCTGGGACCACCCACAGTGGCTGGGCCCTCCCCCATTGATCATTAAATGAAAAAATGCCTTACAGCTTGATCTCATGGAGGCATTTCCTACATTGAAGCTTCTTCCTCTCTGATGATTCTAGCTTGTGTCAAGTTGACACACAAACCAATCAGTACACTTTGAATCTCAGTTCATGAGTCTACAAGGTATGATTTCTATCTTTTCTTGTTCTCTATTTCATAGAACCCTACAAGGATAAAATAGATACAAGAATACTTTACAAATATGAAGATATAAAAATTATAGGTTTGACTCTTCAGAACAGAGGTATATTTTGATCTAGAGATCGCCACATCTTTGTGGGAGAGAAGTAAAAATGCATATGTGTGAGTTGAGGAAACAATAGAATTATGTATTAAATAAATATTCATTGTATCTATGGTGTACTGTGTAAGAAAATTACATAATGATAAGACAGAATGAAGAAATACTGACAGATATTTTACTTCCATCTAGTAGAAGAGACATATTAAATTAATAAATACATATGTGGCTATAAGTTATGATCTGTCACATGAGAAAATAGCAGGAGTAATGTAACTGATATGAAGATATGAGTAGATGACATTTAAGACCTAAAAAGTTTGTAGAGACTGCCCAAAGAATAGAAGATGCTTTCTCATTGCCAAGGAATCAAAATGAAAAAAAAAGGAAAAAAACAAGAAAATAGCTGTAACATGATTAATAAGAACCCAGAGACAGATTTTGGGGTTCAACCTGAAGGTCAGAAAATCAAAACAGTTAGTCACTGGCTCTTAGCTCTACTTTAGTCCAAAATGGTGATCCTGTCTCCAAGAATCCTCAGAATGAGACTGAGCCTGAGAGCTGTCTCCTCCTGTCTTATATTCCTCTCTAGTTCTGGGATTAAAGATGTGCACCACTACTGCCCAGTTGTTATGGAAAACTAGTGTGGCTACTGGGATCAAAGGTGTGTGTCACCACTGCCTGGTCTGTAAGACTGACCAGAGCAGCTGTTTAACTCTCTGATCATCAAGCAAGCTTTATTTATGAAAATACAAATGAAATATCACTGTGTTTGCTCTTTTTATCTAAAATGAAAGAAGGCTATAATTAATATAAGAAAAACTATATGCAATAAGTGCAATGATCAAATATAATATATGCAATGAATATATCAACAATATCTAGTTCATTTGGATTTGACAAATTCAGAGAAAATACTCCATATTTATCCTATCTTGGTAAGTCCAAAGTCTTGTACCTAATTTACTTTCTCTCATAACTTGCTTTCTGCATCAAGTAAACAAGGAAGACTATAACTACATAGACTTCAACTCCGTCAGAGACCCAAAAAAGAAATAATATTAACCGAGTAAGCAGAAAGTACAAGCAAGCAACTTCCAAAAAATAAGAGAAATGACAGAAAGAGCTGTCTGCCTGGACAGTCACCCAAAGATCCTCTGCAATGTTGGGGCATCTATCTTCGGACTAGTATTTCTGACAGACTTTTCTGTGAAGCAGGATATTCTGAAGGGCTGTCCCTCCTTGTCTTGACAATGTTTGACAGTCATTTTCTGTTGTTTCCTGCTTGCCCAATTAGGACAGGATACTGTCAGCAGTCAAGGCAAGGGCATTTTCTTGCCCAGTGACTAACTTTTGCCCCAAAGAATGTAAACTCTGTATGGAGTTTCTTCAATGCCCATTCTCTTCTCTGATGTCGAATGGTGGTGCCAGGAGCAGACATGTCTCATTGTCGTAAAAAAGAACCTATGTTATTAAAACATCTTAAATGCTATATTCTGTAGATCTCTTGAGTGTTTGAAGATGACATGTCTTTCTAAAATATATCTTCGTTTGACTTTGAAAACATACCTAATGTGACTACAAGTTCGATTATAATAGATGACTAGTTACTAACTTGCATTTTCTTATTACCTAAACATTTAGTGATAATAACTTTCAAAGATTAGAAATTTGCATTGTATTGTTAAATGAGTTGTATAGGTACAATACCTTGAACAAGATTAGAAATATATGTACAGTATAGTTTAACAAAATTAATCTCAAATTTGTATCAATATACAAAATTTGTATACAGTATACATATGTCCAATCCAATGTAAAACATTCAAAACTAGTAGTTGTTTTTTAAAAGTAGATTCAATAGTCTAATTTTTATCTTATCATATCTAGATCCTCCCCTTTTTCTTTTCAGAGTAGATTCAGTAATCTACCCTTTTATCCCGTCAAACATCAGCCACAGGAAAGATAAAACTAGGTAGGGACAGACCCTTGGTGTCTAGCCAGAAGTCTGAAAATGGAGACTCAAGCAAAGAACCAAGGAATTCTCAGAAAGGAACCACTGTACAAAACCCCTTATGCTGTTTATGAATTTTTTACATACTCCAGGGTTGCAGCTACATGAATCTTCCTAAACACCCTGATCAGAACTGAGCCGTGGGATAGGCCACCACCAGACTCCAGACTCTGCTGAGTGGCACATATGTGAGATACATTCTAGTGATTTCTGGGAAATCATCAAAAATTCCAGCATTGAAACCATAACACCCCAAAGGTGTGTGTGGATGCATGAGAAAAGGTCACTGTCCCCCAGCAGACTGAATCACAACCTACAGTCTCATAAAATGATAATGAAACTCTGGACCAGTTGTTTTTAACAAATGCTACTGGGAAAATAGGATCTCTACACAGAGAAGAATGAAGCTCCGTCATTCTCCCTCCTCCTGTACACAAATCAATTCCAAATAGATCAAAGACATGAAATGTTGGCGGTTAAATTCTGAGATTTCTCCTAAAGGGCAGGGAGTCTACTTCAGGATGCAGGCTTATGTAAGAACTTCTTGAATAGGACTCTGCTTGCCCAGGAAACAGGACCAGCAGTCAACAAATGGAACTTAGTGATATTAAAAAGCATCTGCATTGCAAAGGGAACTGTTAAGTGACAGAAGAGGCAGCCTACAGAATAGGAAAACAACCTTTGCCAGATGCACATTTGACAGAGGAGCGGTGTCTTCAATATTAAAACAACTCAAAGAACTGAACGCTAAGGAAACAGACATCCCAGTTAAATGCTGCAGAACTGAACGGAAAGTTCACAAATAAAGAATTACAACGGCTAAGAAAGACTTTTAAAATGCTCACCATTCTCAGCCACCAGGGACATGAAACTAAAACTCCAGTGAGATCTCACCTCATCTCAGTCAGAATGGTTACGATTAAGAAAACAAAACACAACCAGGGCTGGCGAGGTTGGAGAAGAACAGGGAACACTTCACACACTGTTGTTAGGAATGCAAATGTGCAGCCGCCGTGGACATCAGTGCCGAGGTCTCTTAGCAAGCTGGAAATAAATCTACCCCACGATAGCTCTACCTTACGCTGTCACTCCTGGGAACATAGCCAAGGACTGAAATCCGTACACAGAGACATGCTCATTCATGTTAGTAACCGCTCAGTTCACAATAGCTATGACCCGGAAGTAGCCCAGAAGTCCACTAACAGATCAATGGATAGTGACAATGGGGTGCTTATACACAAAAGAATTTTATTCAGCTATAATGAAAAATGAAATTTTCAGGTACATGAGTGGAGCTGGAAAACATGATACTGAGTGAGGCGACCCAGACCCGGGACAAATGTTGCATGTTCTCACCATATGTGGATCTGACTGTCAAATCTTTAGGTTTGTGTTTAATTCAGAGTGTCTGTAAAATCCAGGGGACTGGAAAAGGACCATTGGTGGCGAGGGAGAAAGACTTTAAAGGGCAGTGGGAGTTAGAACGTGAGTGATATGAAGGGAGACATGGGAATAATGGGGAGGGAGATTTGAGCTGGGTGAGGGACGGTAGGGTAAGGCAGAGGAGGAGGTGGGGAGGGATAAATAACACTAAGGATGCTTGAAAACGCCACAGATAAATCTACTGTTTTATAATGTTCATATGTTTCTTTCATATGAAGGAGTTTTGCCGGTTACCGTACACAGAGGTAATGTTCCTTCCAGAAGCCATAGGCTGCCAAATAACACTCCCAGTGCCAAGTGTGGAATACCTCCCCTCAGGTTGTTGATGGAGGGTATCACTGAGACCCACAAAACAATAAAAGGCGATTGCCAGTGCTCTTGGTTGGCCTCTAGAAGTTGATGGTAAGACATTACAGTTGAAGACCCCAGACAGATTTTTACCAGAGGACATGGAAAAATCAAGCTGGTACTAACCAGGAAGTTTCCTTGCTGATGTCTGGCTTCCATAGTGTTAGAAGGTGCTATGTAGGCTGCTGAGGAGGGAAGTCACTAACATTCTTACCCAGCTGCGAATGAGCCACCATAATGACAGCTGTGGCAAAATATGGCTCTGGGAGCAATAGCGGCATCAGTGTGATGGGGTAGTCAATGGTTTTCTGTCATGAAAAAGCAGAGTAGACAGTGTGCAAGTGGGTGAGTGGGCTGTGTTCAAATAAAACAGGTGATTAGCTGGATGTGGCCTTTAGGCCGTTATTATAGTCACCTTTGCTGGAGGGGACTGAACTACCTACAGACATTCATACAACCCCTTCTTTCCTGCCTTGAGCACTGCACAGTTTTCTCTTGATAATGACTCCCTCCTGTTATCTGGTTGTCCACCTCATGCCCACAATTCAGCTTTGATGCTGCTTCTTGAGGACCTCTTTCCTGGATTCCCTTGCCCTTTACCCCATCATGGTGTGTTTACCACAGTAGAGTATTTACTTGTTTGTTACTTGTCTGTTTGTCTTCCTAGTGTTTTCTAGATATTTTGAAGGGTTAAAATCTCATGTTCTGCTTTGATCCCTGATGCCTGGCAGAGTTTTAGACACATGTAGCCCTTTAATAAAATTTTTATGGTTTTCACTGAAAGAAAAGAAAGCCCCTGAGTGGCCCTAGCTACCCTTCCCTAATCTTAAAGTTGGAGCTGAGAAAACCCTGTCTGACCTAGTTCCTTATCTCGCTGGAGAGGGTTTGTTTAGTGAGAAGTCAACACTTCCCCTCAGCCTGACTTCTACCAGGGCAGAAGGGAGTCCCAGATTAAAAACCAGACCCTGCATCTTTTCTCGAGCAGTTCCCATCCCATCCACCAGGCAGATGAATGCTCTCAAATCTGTTCGAGCCCCCTTCCAAGAAAGCGCTCTCTAACACTGGCTTTAAAAATAAGCGCTGGGTCAAATTGTTACATCTGTTTCCTGAATGCCAAAATTGGTGGACAATGAACCGTCTGTGGTTAAGGGTGGAATAGCCACCATTCATCCTGGGGCCAGCTAGAGACCCCTCAGGGTCCTCCCTTCTACATCACATCACAGGTGAAGTGTAAAAGGGTCTGCCTCGGGCAAGCCACCTTGTGCTGTCTTGAACTAGCATTCAATCTAGACCCTTCCTATGGGATTTTACCTTCTAGTTGAAAGAACTTAAGCATATAGGATTCCCTGAAAATATAATGGAAATGCAACTGATTAATTTACTCATAAGCTTTTAAAATTGTCTACTTGGTGCCAGATGCAATGCAGGACACTGGATTACAAAGATGAGAAAAATAAGTTTTCTCCTTTTCACGGGATAGATGAAAGCTACAACACTAAATGCAAAGAGGGTTTGGAATCGGGAGAGATAATAAAGGGTGAGGCTTTCTACGAGGTGGGACTTGAACTTGAAGTGAGTGTGGGATAGGTTGGATAAAAGGAGCCATAGGCTTCACTTACAGGAAATGGCATGTCCAGAGGGCAGGCGCCCGAGTACTCAGGGCGGAGAGGAGTGCCCAAGAGGGGGAGATGAGGGCAGAGTGAAAATGAAAGATCATATTCTGGAAGACTCTGAAGATCTGGAACTGAACTCCAAGGGAGAAGCATGACGACACCTCATTTTTATTAAAGTGAGCTATAATTTGAGAAGCATAACGTCATCTTAAAATATTTATTACTGTGTGTGTGTGTGTGTGTGTGTGTGTGTGTGCCCCTGTGGGAGTCTGTGTGCTATCACATAACTACAGGGGCTTGCAGAGGCCAGTAGAGGGTGTCAGATCCTCAGCAACTGAAAAAAAAACCAGGCAGTTAAGAGCCATTATGTGGGTGCTGGGAACTGAACTTGGGTCCTCTCCAAAAGCAGCAAGTGCTCTTAAATTCTGAGACATCTTTCCAGCCCCTATAAAATCCTTTTAAAGTGTAAAAAAAAAAAAACACAGATCTTCTTACTGCATTCACGAAGTTCATTAGCCATCAGCACATTCTGACTCCAGAGCTGATAACATCCTTCCCATTGTTTCTGCAGACAATGCGTGGGATGAGATTGTATTTCAAACAGATCAATTTAGCAGCAGAGTTGGAATGACCACAGAGGACATAGAATGGGTAGCAGGTTCAGAAGCTTGGAGACCTGGATAGAAAACATCACATGCCATTTGCTTCCCACGTGATCTTCTCAACGTCCCCACCCACAACAAACAAGACTTATGATGGGATAATAAGAGATAATCTGTGCTCTTCTTCTTCTTGTATTTCACCCTCCTCCATTAAAAAAAAAATGTAGCCTGATACCTGTGTTTTGTAACAACACTGTAAAAGTAAGATGCTGTGGCAAACTTTCTCTGCCGGCCATTTTAGGAATTCAGAACTCAGGATGTTTGGTTTATAGTTGAGGAGAGAGAGAGAGAGAGAGAGAGAGAGAGAGAGAGATGGGGGATTATTGTGAGGCAGTAGGAGCTGGGGCTAAGAGGTAGCAAAGGTCAGAGGGATACTCCCCCACTCTTTGGAGAGAAGGTGTTTTCTGGTTATGGGGTGAGTAGGGGCATCACGAGGGGTGGCAACATACTAATTCACAGCCATGGAAACCTTAACTAAGGCAAGTTGATAGTAGGATAAGGGTGTTGCTGTGACAGACATGACCGTGCCATTTTGGGGACGATTGGGGACTTTGGAACTTTGTACAAGAAAAGCTGTTGAGTGTTCAGTGCTTGGTGACCTGCTCTGTATGGGCTTGGAAGACAATGTTGAGAACTATGCAGAATATGGAGGACTGGCTTGTGAAGTTTCAGGAGAAGGTTTAAAGACTCTATCAGGACCATTTGTTATGTTATTATTATTATTATTAATTATTACTATTCTCTCATCCAATAGATCCCAACCACAAATTTTCCTCCTTTTCTCCAAGTTGACCCTCCAAACACCGTCTCTCTCCCCCAGACCCACTCCTCTGTCTGCTTCAGAAAAGAGCAGGCCTCCCAGGGACCGCAACTGAACACAGCATAGCAAGACACAAAGCCTCACATGAAGCCTGGATGAGGCAAACCACTAGGAGGAAGAAGGTTCCAAGAGCCGGTAAAAGAGGCACCCCCACTCCCACTGTTAGGAGTCACACAAGAACACCAAGCTAACAGCCATACATATATGCAGAGATCCTAGCGCAGACCCATGCAGGCTCCATGGTTGCCGCTTCAGTCTCTGTGAGCCCCCGTGAACCCTGCTTATTTGATTCTCTGGGTTATGTTCTCCTGGTATTCTTGATCCCTCTGACTTTCAGGCCTGGTGGACACCATTTGTTCTTTTGAATTAGTATTCTGAGGTTCTGGTTAACTGGGGCTGAAGAATCAGCTGTGGTTAATAAGATCCTGAAACTACTGAAGTGAAACCTTTGCTTTGCTGGGATGCTCGATGCTGGTCAGCTGGAGCTGAGAGATTCAGAAGAGACTAGAACCGCTGATAGGAAATTTTCTGGGAAGGGTTTCTTAGAGCACACAGAAGCTGTGTTCCAGGGGTGGCTAAGGTTACACCTCACGCTGGCAATTGAACTTGGCAGTTGTAAGCATCACCAGGTGGTACTGATTTTGAAGGCATGAAGGGATCATGGACAGTAGCTAAGGCTTGGCAATAGGAGAGGTTAGGAGAAGCCACTGACGAAGTTGGCAAATGAAGGCCCATGACTGAAGGGGTCATGCTGAGAAGTTGAGTTTTGGTACCATGAGGAGAACCTATGAGAAAGTGCAGCCCAGTTGCAGCAGAAGACCCCAGCATTTCGGAGATGCCAGTGCCGTGGGAAGACCACCAAGAATAATGGAGTGGAGCCAGCCAGAGCCTGGAGGGCAAGCTGTGTGTGCTGCAGAGGGCAGAGCCGGAGAAGTGGCTCAAGCTCTTTGGAGGAGCCCAGAAGATCGTGAGCAAATCCCAGACACTGGATGCTAAGTTATTTACATTTTTGGATTTTGTTTTGATTTTGACTGTGCCATGTTTCTTCCCTCTTGGAATAAGAAAGTATTTGATTTATTTTTTATTCTATAGGAGCCCACAGTTGAGAGACTTTGAATTTTAAAAGAGATTGACTATTTTAAAAAGACTGAACTTTTAATGTGTTTGAATTTGTAAAGACTATAGGATTTATAAAGTTATTTACATATTTAATGTGAGAGCTTAGGGATTAATGAGAAAGGAAAAGTTGTGACTTAATGGTGATATGCTCATGTGTTGATCTGACAAGGGGTCAATTGTTCTGGGTAGTTTTATGTCAAACTGACAAAAGCTAAAGTTATCTGAAAAGGGGGAACCTCGATTTAGAAAATCGCCCCATAAGCTCGGGTTGTAGGCAAATCTGTAGGGCCTTTTCTTAATTAGTGATTGATGGAGGAGGACTCAGTTCATTGTGGGTGGTGCTATCGCCGGGCTCATGGTCTTGGGTTCTATCAGAGAGCAGGCTGAGGAAGTCACGAAAAGCAAGGCATTACACAGCACCTCTCCATGGCCTCTGCTTCGGTTCCTGCCTCCAGGTTGCTGCGCTGTGTGAGTTCCTGCCTCCAGGGTCCTGCCCTCACTGCCTGTGATGATGAACTGTCAGAAGGAGCTGTGAGTGAAATAAACTTTTCTCCCAAAGTTTCTTTGGCCATGGTGTTTCATCACAGCAACAGTAACCCTAACTAAGAGAGTATATAGTAGTTGCTTTTCTCCTTAGTATGACAGAATATCTGACAGAGACAGCTTAAGGGAGGAAGGGTTAACTTGGCTCACAGTTTGAGAGGGAGCCATCCATCATGGTGAAGAAGGAATGGCAGTGGAACGTGAGCCCACAGATCATATCGTAACCACAGCCAAGAAGCAAAGGGAGATGACTGCTGACACTCCTTTGCTTTTTCTCCCTTTATACTCAGTTTGGGGTCCCACCTCACAGGTCCCACCCAAATTCAGAAGGGGTCTTCCCAACCCAATTAAACTTTTCTTGAAATACCCTCACAGACATACCTGAGGTGTGTCTCCTAGGTGATTCTAAACACTATCAAACTGATAGTCAAGTTAACCCTCACAAAGTGCTTTCTCTCTNCCTTCCTTCCTTCCTTCCTTCCTTCCTTCCTTCCTTCCTTCCTTCCTTCCTGGCTTGCTTGCTTGCTTGTTTGCATGAATAAGAAGGAAATCTTCATTGAGAACAGGTGGTAGAATGCAATCCCATAACAAAGAGAAACTCAGATGGAAAAAAGATTAGCAAAAGGTTTCAGATGATAAAGACGAAAACTAGCAAACTAGGGGAAATGTTAAGCATGAAAACCATAAAAATAATTTTAATGATGAAATCACACATATTCATAATGTACAATGTGATGTTTTAATATATTCATACACTGTAGAAGGGCCAAACCACGTTGACTAATAAGCATTCTTTTTCAATTGCCTTTTGTGATGAGGACATTTAAAAGCTACCCTTAGTAGTTTCTAGTCTTACAATGCCTGACCTTATTGCCTCATTATTCCAGTGGGGAGCTCTGCTGCTGAGCAGCTCCCTTAATTTGCCAATGAATCTTTGTAAAGCATGGCCATCATATCATACAATAGGTAGAAATGTGCTCTTCATGTCTAGCTGAAAAGTCACATCTTTTCCTTGACAACTTTCTAATCCAATCTCCCCCCCCCCACACACACATCCCTGAGCCCATGTTAAGCCCATTCTATTCTGGGCATCAGATCCATTCCCAGTTTCACAAATCCTTCTGTAATGACTTGAATGAAAGTATCCCCTGCTAAGTCATGGATTTGAACAAGTGGTCCCCAACGGTTGACACTGTTTGGGGAGGTATGGCCTTGTCAGAGGAAATATGTCACTGGAGATGGGCTTTGAGAGTTTGAAGACTCGTGCCTTTTCCAGTTGTCCCCTTTGCTTTAATGCGTACATACAGTTCAAGATGTGAGCTCAGCTTGATGCTCCAGCTGCCGGGCCTGCCTGTCTCCATGTCTCACTGCCACGATGGTGATGGACCGTATTATTTAATCTAATCATCTCTTGATGTACACTTAGGGTAATTCCATTAGATTGGCTATTGTGAATAGCGTTGCAATAAGCATGGTCTCTCTTTGACACTGTTTCATCTCCTTTGATACGTACCCAGAAGCAGGATTCCTGGATCCTGCAGTGGTTATGGTTTAGTCCTTCAGGACCCTTCACACTGCTTTCCATATGGTTGTACTAATTGATATCCCTTGACACTACCAATAAAGCATTTTTTCCTTGATTGCCTCTTAAAATGGCTCACCATTTGTGTATAGAAATATTATCAATTTTATGAGTGGATTTTATATCCTAAAACTGTACTGAATTCATTTATGAATTCTAACAGGTTTTGGTAGAGTCTTTAGAATTTTATGGATAAGAAATCATGTGTAAGTAGAGCCAATTAAAGGGTGATAGTCACTAAAGAAGCCTTTAGAAAGGTATGGCACTGCAAATCAATACAAATATTTTATGGTATATAAGAGTAAATATAAATGATCATCACATAATAAGTGGGGAGATAATGAAAAGAATTTGAGAAGTAAATTGATTCCATAATGAGAACATTAAAGAGACAGAAAATGATGAAAAATAACCAATAAAATGAAATATTTGAGAGATCAATCAAAAACAGAACAAATAGTTTTAAAATTGTTTAATATGAAAAAGNNNNGGATAGACTAAGTCATTTCTAGTCTTGGGGCTGGGACGGGGTTGCCGTTCCAGCCCCACCCTCCTTCCTGCTGACAGCATGCCCATATACCTCAGTTCTTGTCTCTGTCTGATGTGCAGACTGTGGCTCCATCTCTCTCAAGCTAGGAATCTCCTGTTCTCTGTCCTTAACAGTTTATAAATACACTTCCTCCTGTCTGCCTGTCTAGTTGCCTGATGTATGCAGTTCTCTTTCTCATTCTGAAAGGCGGTGTCCACAGGGAAGGTGGGTTTCCCACTCTGTCCTTAGCACCCCACCTCTCCAGGCCTAAAAGATTTGCTGAAGACTAGTGCCACATAAGTTGGACTACGAAGGGCATCCTGACATCTAGCTGCCCCTGTCACCGGCCTGTAGGGCATCACTAGTCACCCCTAGAAGGGTCTTTTCTAAAAGCGTAACTTAGAGGGAACTTGCCATCTTGCCTTGGTACAGAGAGAACATATTTAGGACCCATATATATATATCCCCTAACCCCATGCTTCTTAATGATTTAAACCCTTGCAACTTCATTCTCCTATAAATAATTGGACTTTCCTGCAACGTGGTGAGCTCTTAGGGCCAGGGCCAGGCAGACAGTATGTGGGCACAGTTGTAAAAGTATTACAGGCAGGTGGTACTCTTCTGCATACAACACTTGCATCCATTTGTAAATCTCTATCATCTCATGGTTGATGTGCCAGGTACTGAGTACCAAAACTGTGTGGTCAAGAGAAAGGAGACTTGGGTATAAGAAAAGAGACACAGAATTTCCATTGCTTAGGTCCTGATTATAGGACAAGCGCCCTGTTAAGAACCAGAGAGAGCTCTGGCCATCTCTGCCAGATGAAACTCCCCCAGAATGACCTAAACCAGTTCTTCCCCTCCTAGACAAGAGGAAGGAAAAGTCCCATTCAGAACCACAGAGAAACAAGTCTTCCCTACTGATTATATACAATTTACAGCAGTGTTTCATTTGGTGCCCAGGAGCCTGTAATAGCTGGAATTACCCTTGCTGCTCTTCCTCCTTGCAGGGCCAGAGCTGAGGAGTGCTCTGTGATTATGTCAGGGGATGACATCGCCTCGGCTTGGCTCTGGTTTTGTTTTGTAGTCGTGTGTGTGTGTGTATGTGCGTGTGTGTACTTAGAATCAAAATGTTCTCTTCTCTTTACACTGTTTTTTTAGTTCATAAATACTAAATTTAAATGCTTTGCCATGTCACTCATTCTTTGGGGTAAGAAATGAAAGAGAGAGAGAGAAGGAAAGACGGAAAAAGAGGCCCATGCCTTCCTACTGACACAATGTCCTGTGGACACAGAAAATGCATGTGTGCCTGAGCAGGAAAATAGAAGTGAGTTGAACTGCCGTGTACCAGTGATTAGGGGAGGCCGGGCGGTAAGAAGCTGGCATGACAGCCCCTCCAGATGATGAATGCCACTGTCGGGGGACACCTCAGCTGGGCTCTCTCCCGGAGTTTTTGTAGTAGAGGTTCTGGGTGGAAGAGCACATGGTGAGAAATACTGGAAACCTTAATCTGGGGGTGTAAACTATTTCTGGAAAGGATCAAGTAGTAAATAATCTGTATTTCATAAGCCGTGTGGCTTCTGTTACAGCCACTCCACTTTGCCATCATACACCAAAGGTAGACAAAGACTCTATGTAAGTTAGAGATGGCTGTATCCCAATAAGACACCGTTGATTAAAATGGGCAAGCAGGAAGATTCAGCTGGTGGGCCATAATTTTCTAATTCCTACTTCAAGGTACTTAATTTTAGGAGCTAGTTCTGAAAAATCTTGGAACTTTTCGAATAAGTTCAGAAAGATAGCAGACAGAGGAGGAAGGAAGAATGGGAGGAGGCGGAGTCAGGTAACTGCTGCTCTGAGAGGGAGCTGCCTGAGGCATTTGGGCCCTCGGTAGGCAGGGGATAAACATTAATTTCTGGGTAAATTTAGGAATTCCTAAATGGAAATATGGAAGGAAAGCAATTCTGATCATGAGCTGATGAGTAAAATTGGAATCCTGACATAGAAGAAACTGATAGTAATTTCTCTACAGAAACTTTGTGACTTGACCCCTATCATAAAATTCTTAAATATCCTTTTGTTTCTACTGACTTTGAGGATCAGGAATTCAAGAATAGCTTTGTCATGTCATCTGGCTTATGGGTTCTTATAAGGAACAGTTCTAGGTCAGCCCGACTACAGTCCACCCAAAGGCTTTACAGGGCCCTGAGGCTTAGTTTCACATACTTGACAGCCAGAGTTGTGGGCCAGATGCCTCGGTTCCTCTCCGTGTGAGCCTTTCCAGGGTGTGCTTGCATGCTGCTCACAGCCTCAAGAGAAGCAATCCAAGGAGGCAAGATAGGAGCCGGAATGTCCTTTAGGAACTTCCCTGAGAAGTCATCTGTCGTCACCTTTCCCAGACTATTGGTCACCACACCCAGCCCCAATTCTGCACTAAAGAGAGACTAACCAAGGGATGAACCAGGTGGCTGAGACCCGCAGGGCCAATCTTAGAAGCTGTCTTATACCGCCTTAAAAAGACGAGGTAAAAACCGTTAACTCCAGCCTCACCAGTCCTAATACATCTCTCTCTTTTTCCAAGCAATGTAAGGTAACAATTTTCCAGTTCTGAGATTAAAACACGGCCATCTTTGGAAAGAGTGTTGATGCAGTATTTCTGTGTCCATCACACCCATGTGTTATCCCAACATCATTTACCAAGTCTCCATGGATCATGGTTAAAAACAGTTGTCTGCACATGAGTGCGTCTATTTCTGGATTGTATCTAGCTGCATTTATCTCTATACCTGCTTTTTCAATATTTTTGTTTTATTTTTACTATGTGTGTGTGTATGTATGTATGCACATGTACTTTTGTAGGATTCCCCCAGAGATCAGCAAAGGGTGTTGTAGCCCTGAAGTAGGAGTTACAGGTAGTTGTGAACTGCCCATGTGTGATGGGAATTATATTCTAGTCCTCTGCAAAAGCAGCAAGCACTCTTGACTGCTGAGCCATTTCTTAGTTCTCTATTTCTCATGCCGCTACCACAGTCTCTTCATTTCTGGCCCTTCACAGAAATCTTGAAATCAGTTTTGTTCTTTCAAAATTGTCTTGGCTCTTTTTCATTTTTCCTCTTCTTTTTTATAGTCAAATATCAATTTTTTTTACTAAGCCCTGTTAGACTTTTGATATAGTTTTAATGCTGTCTAATTTTCATGTTACAGAGTTTGCATGCTTAAGTATAAAATGCAGAGAGTTTTAGAGAATTCATAACTGTGCAACAAATCCCATAATTCAATTTTAATGCTTTTAATATCAGTTATCATTATTATTCTGTGTGTACATGATACATGTGTGTGGGCCAGCATGCCTGTGGTGTCAGGGTCAACTGTATGGAGTCACTTCTCTCCTTCCACCTATTTTTTCTCTTTTATCAAATTATTTTTGTTTTTTATGCATGATTTTTAATTGATCTTATTGAGCTCTACATTTTTCTCTGCTCCTGCCCTCCCCCCCAGCCCTCTCCCATAGTCCCCATGCTCCCAATTTATTCAGGAGACCTTGTCTTTTTTCAACTTCCCATGCAGATTAGATCCATGTATGTCTCTCTTAGAGTCTTCATTGTTGTCTAGGTTCTTTGGAATTGTGATTTGTAGGCTGGTTTGCTTCACTTTATGTTTAAAAATCACTTATGAGTGAGTACATATGATAATTGTCTTTCCGGGTCTGGGCTACCTCACTCAATATGATGTTTTCTAGTTCCATCCATTTGCCTGAAAATATCAAGATGTCATTATTTTTTT